>QANT01005927.1:0-54834 GCA_003254885.1 Purshia tridentata | reverse complement strand
ATTTCATTAACAACATATAGCGATGTACGCTGCTCGCAACATTTCATTGCACCGTTTACGTTTCCCTATCCCGTATTAATAACAACTGAAAGAGCAGGAGAAGGCTTGGCCCAAAAAAANAAAAAAAAAAAAAAAAAAAAAAGAGCAGGAGAAGAAAACAAAACGCAAGTTGCAATCAAAATATTATAATAAACTTCTTGTACATATCTGTAATCTTTCTCCCCGTTATAATAATAAATTATGACTATGAGTCTATGAGAAAGCAGAAGGAAAGTGATGAGTGACAAGGAATAGTCTTATCACATCTGTCATCTACGATATTTTTTATACAAAACCACAATCCATTGGGCAAGCTGCTGCGTTATTTTATATTATTTATATAAATTATATCATTATAATTTATATGTAATAGAAATTGTAAGCAAATAATTATCCACTTATGCCACAAATAAAAATGATAATTGATTAATAACTCATACCAAAAAAAAAAAACCACGAAAAAAACTCCAACCTTGAATGCAGATTGCAGAAGCAGAAAAGTCTCACACATGACACATATATAATATATCTTACTCTTATAATATAAGCATCCCAAAAATCTATTAAAAAAAAAAAAATGGTCAAAAGCCAATCAGTGTCATTTTTTAGGAAGACTGCTGCTAAGACTTCTGACGAGCACTTGGTGAACTCAGTGGAAACAGAGTCAGCAACTCGGGCGGGTCGGACCCTCGGGGCGTACTGAGCGGCGAAGGGTGCAAATAAAACCCCTTTTCTGCAATTGCTTTCTGCTCCTCCGTCGACACCGCCGGTGAAGATGGAGACTCGGAGCCGGAACTCGGGAAGAAGAGCGAGTCGGAGCCGAGTGGGGTGACGGGACTCGGAATCGGCGAGTCGACCAGGTAATTGGTCTGGCGCGTGCCTTGTAGAGTGGCGAGGCTGAGTTTGATCTCCAGTTTTCTCATGGTGTGTCTTCGCTCCTGGAGCTTGAAGGGTGAGCGGCGAGGGCCGGTTGGGTCACCTGGAATTGTGGGTGCTTTTGGGTAGTGCGAGTGCCTTGTGGGGTGGGTGACCGGGAGCTTTTCGGAGTCACCGGATAAACCGGTCAGCTTCTGGACCAGGTCTCTGAAGGTGTTTGCATCGGCTTGAACAAAGGTTGTTGGTGTTGGTGTGGGTGTTGAGGATGTTGGTGAACAGAGGGTGTGGTTGATAGTTTGT
This sequence comes from Purshia tridentata, assembly GCA_003254885.1. Classification (NCBI taxonomy): domain Eukaryota; kingdom Viridiplantae; phylum Streptophyta; class Magnoliopsida; order Rosales; family Rosaceae; genus Purshia; species Purshia tridentata. The sequence goes on along the minus strand of QANT01005927.1, from coordinate 53,619 downwards.
GGGTGGGGGTGTTTTTCCATTTTGGATAGACTAATGAGTGTGAGAGGCAGAGAGGAGATTTTAAAGTGAAGATATGATGGTTTTGTGTGATGGAAAAGAAGGAATGAAATTCATGGTTGCTTTGTTCGGACTTGGAGAGAGAGATAGAGATATGCGGGAGTGTTTAAAAGACAAGGATTTTTATAATGGTGACTTTGTGGGTATGGGTGGGTGTGTTTCGGGAATGGATTCTCTGTTTGTTTTGGTCGTATTTGGGTTTTTTTTTTGGTACAGTGGTCGTATTTGGTTTTGATTTTATGCATTCATTGTTCAGGGGCATGTCTTTTAAATATTAAATTCTAAATCTATTATACTGTACTACTAAGTAATAACATGTTATAATTTTTGTTTTAATGATGAATAAATTATTCAAATTTGATTTTTTGGTGTTACTAACAATTTCACGTGTAAGTGTAACCACTTCACATATTAAAATATAGGTGGATGATATATATATTAAGTTATAGTATTAATAATTTTTATTTATATTATAATACATGGTTAATTGGATTATGTGAAAATATTACAATTTTATAAAAAAATTAATGTTATTACTAGCCTATTAGATAAATATTCATATGCTTGACAAAAAAAAAAGATAATATTTTGATGAGATTAATACATGGTTAATTGGATTATGTGAAAATATTATAATTTTATAAAAAAATTGATGTTATTACTAGCCTATTAGATAAATATTCATATGCTTGACAACAACAAAAAAGATAATATTTTGATGAGAAATGCAACTATTTACATATATATATGTATGACAAAGGACATACACCCATGAATCCATTGGATTGGTGGTGAAAATTTATGATTTTTGCCTAAATTGGCTGTATGTTCAAAGTTGAAACTCTCTGTTTTAGAATGTTGAATCACACACAAATGACAAAATATAACAATAGTAAATAAAAGCGAGAAGGAAAAGAAACACGGTTGGTTAAAACGTAAACATTCAACCTTATTTGTTGTTTGGACTTTGAAAATAGACTTGATTTCAAATCTGGAAAATTAAAAGGACCATTTACTTTCTAAATATCATAGCATTACCATGACTCTGGTCTCTATACACCAAGTAGGTGGGAAGAACTAGCATTTAATGACTTTATCATATCGCTTGCATTGTTGCTCATACCATTTTCATAATTAAACTTTAGCAAATAAACAAATTAGGATTTCATGTAAAGAGAATTTATTACCAAACAAAAAGGGAAGGAAAAATAGTATTGTTGATTGCGTTTAAACCTTATTGCCATTAATAAATTCATAATGACAAATAATATTTTATTTGATTCGACATGGTGAAATATATTTAATAATATTTGAAGCTTTTATTATACGAAGACACTCATACATCCCTTTCTAATTTTCCATTTCTCTATACCTTTTTCTTTTTGGTCACATCTCTTTTCATGCTCGGTGGTGGATGGTTCAATGACACTTTCTTTTGATACAATATTGGTATTGTAAAATCTATGTACTAAATATGTGTCGTTTTATCGTTTAGAGTTGAGAGTTTTAAATTGGGCCAGCGATGCAATAGCAAAGTCTTTAACTCTACAATATGCAGTCATTTATTGATTAGATAGAAAGTCACGCGAACCTTATTCCTTCTTAAATATACAAAGTAAAAAAAAAGAAAAAAAAGAAAGGGAAATAGAATTCTATATTTTTGTTGTTGGTAATTTTCTCAGCTCTCATGTTTGACGTGGCCAAGTTATTGGGATTTTCAATAACAATAGGTCCACGAAGCTTTTATTTGCATGAAGTCTCATTAAAAAAGAGGCCTAGGATTTGACAAAAAAAAGGAGTCTAGGAGACTAGGACCGAAATGAAACTAGCCTAGTGATATTTCTCTCTGCTTATTGAAAGAGACTCCAAATTTTATTTTATTTTAATAAAAAAGTTGCTCTATCTACCTTATGGCTTATGATAAAGGGGTAGGTTATGAGCCAAGTTGACTATGAAAACAGCTAATAATCCAATTGTTCGAGTATTTGGTCATTTTGTATAAAAATGGAAACTTAAAGAAAACACATCTACTAAAATATTTATACCATAATTATAAAAAAGTAAACTTGTAAATATCTAAGGCTCGTGCGATTCAATTTTTAGAGATTTAAAAAAAAGAAATCAATTACATTTCTATATTTGGTAATTACAAGAAATGAAAACAAGTTTTTGAGTTAGGAATTCAGATTTCGGGTTTAAGGTTTATGTTTTTGGGTTTAAGGTTTCGAAAAAAGGAAGAAAAAAGGATGGTAGAAATCTGACGCGGAAACAAGTTATTGGTTTGGATCTGAGTCAAAATCTAAAAACTGTTACAGTATTAGTATAATATAGATAGGAAAAAGGACCGGCCTCTTAAGCACCCTTTTTAATATGTTAGGTCCAAATCCATAGTCCAAAAAAGAAAGTGGGCTGATTGCTGAAAACAGCTATGTACCTTGATTTGCACAATTTGGTTATCTTTGGGCCACAGGAAAGGAAACAAGATAAACCGGAACCCACATAAGAAATCCAATTTTCTCTCTCTCATTATTTCTCTCCAGAACTCGAAGAAACGAAAATGACGACCTGTATGTGTTGTAGGCCTGCAATTGTGGCCACCCCGCTGAATGGTGCTGGGGTTTTTGTACCTTACGGTACAAGTACGAGGTGCCTCGGTTCAAGGGTTCGTGGCCGCGTGCGAGCTTCAGCTGTGGACTCGTATGAAAGCTCTTCTAATTTCGTGAATCGCATGGAGCAGACCTGGTTAATCTCTAAGGTATTTCTTGCTATTAATATTGTTTGAAAGTTCATTTTCAATTTTGTGGCTCTGAGATTTTCTGGTCTCCGGTTGTGTAGTCGCCAATTGGGTTTGATTCATCCGTTCAAACGTCAATTCTATTGTTAAAGTATATAGTAATTTAATTCAATGAAGTTGAATTTGAAATTCAAAATTTGTTGTAATTAGATTAATGGTTTTGATAGTTAATCAACGTCTGTTAATTTTGTATTCTTATTTAGACAGCTCTTTGGGATGATGTTTTGCTTACCCAAAATAAAATAAAATTAAAAAACTCTGGTTGTATCTGTATGTATTTCCTGGAAGTCACTTCTTGCTTGAAAGGAAATATAGATAAATAGCAAGTAAATGGCTGATTAGATGAAGTTAATGGTACTTTAACTGTGCTTGGTCTTATAGAAGGATACATTATGACAGATTTTGGATTAGTTTGGTGCTACAAGAATGAGATACTTACCTGCATGACACTGTATAGTCTGTATGGAAAGATGGATGTTTTGTGTTCGTAATCTGGTATTCGTCTCACGCATGTAGGTGAATGAAAGTCATTGATGTATGTGGGTTAGGGTTCTATGTCCATCAACTGATAGAGCTTGTCTTATTATGTTTCTTGTTTTCTAATATCTTCATTATTAATGCTACTTACAGCAACCAAGGCCTGTTGCTTGTTCTTCTTGCAACTCAAATGGGCATGTGGAATGCAAATGGTGTGGAGGTACCGGCTTCTTTATTCTCGGTGATAACATGCTCTGCCAAGTCCCTTCAAGAAGTAGTAGCTGTGTTATTTGTACTGGAAAGGTAAATCAAATCTTAATAGAGCCTGTCAGTGATACTTTACCAATACTTTCATCCCTCGGTTTCTAATATGCTTTTGCTATATATTATATATAACGAAAGTCCCCATATCTCCATGTTCCTCCAGGGATCAATGTGTTGCTCCGATTGTAAGGGGACAGGCTTTCGTGCCAAGTGGTTAGGACAGCCTCCCATTTCCAAGTAGCATCGTTGCTGGAAAGAGTTCTCCGCCATCGGAAAAGCTTCAACCATCAAAGCTGTAAAAGAAACTGTAGCGACATCTATTCATGTTGTACCAAACTCTATGTTTCTTTTTAGGGTATATGGTCAAGTTATGATAGTTACAGATCCTTTAAATCCACAATAGAAGTTACATCCTCTATTGTTTAAATTGTGTACTTAACAAGTCAAATCCACAGAACATCACACCCTTTACTAGTTTCCTTTATTCTTCTTGATTCTTGGAATGTAGAATTGTAATTTGCTTCCACCAGATTCTGTTACACATTGGTTTTATTGAAATATTTGTTGTTAGAACTGTGGCTATGAAGTTTTCGTACTGGTTGAAGGTTAAGGGTGTGACTGTCTTTCTGTCCCTGCCCCACGCTTCAATCTCTTGTGGATGACCCTCCTCATCGATTGTATCATATTCTTTTCACTTGCGACAGGTTTTCATAATACTGAGGCATTATCTGATATTTCACATTAACAGCTTTTTTCTCTTTTCTTTTGGCAAAACAGAAAATAAGTTTTTCATACTACAATACAATACCAAATGTAATCACATTCACATTAACAAATCAGCTCAATGAACAACTTTGATGACACCTCTATTGTTCTAAAAATTTCTGGGTAATAACATGATATTTAATTTGGTCTTGCTCTCAGTTCTTTATCATCAGTTGCTTTGGACTATAGCTGAAAAGAGTAATTGATTGATATCCTCGGACTCCGAATCGTACATCTCATCCCCTGCATCAACAACATTCATCAATTGACCAAAAAAACAACATTTCATCAAAATGTTTTCTACAACTATAGATTCTCCCATTGCTGGCTTTCCATTCTTCCCAGTAAATCATTAAGCACCTCATGGAGTCGCCGCAGAGAAAAGGCATTAATTTCTAGAGTTTTTGTACCTCTCCAAAAACATTTTTAAGTCCTGGTAACTGTATAATTTATAGTATTTCAGCATTAACTGTAAATCGTTACCTGTTTTTGATCTGAATTGAACCGTCCACTCATCAATGACCTGCATAAGAGATCAATAGGGTCATTGAGATTGAGTTCTAAGCTCGTCTTTCTGTCAACAACATGCCGGCATAGACATAATGTAATGACCAGTTCGTAAAAAGTTGAGAATTTGCAGCTCAAATGCTTTGTAAAACACAATGCAATCACTGAAATTACAATGTAGCACATATGTACAAGCACATTACTTTTAGTAGTGCAAATTGCAAACCAAGTCTATCCAGAACACATTTTTAACCTGATTGAAGTTAGCAAAAGCAGAATCGTCAGAATCACTGTTGGGAAAAATGCCCATCGATGCCTCCATCCGCTGCACTAGATTTCTGTTTCCAACCAGAGTCGACCTAGCTTTGTCAATCAAATCCTACAATACCCAAAAATCAAAAATTTTAAAAAATATTTTTGAAACAAATTCCCAGCTGGAGCAAAAACACAGAGAATTGCCTGTTTGGCTGAAAGAAGTTCACGGCACTGCTCTTTCAAGGTCGATAATTCTTCTTGAATTTTCTTTATCCTCGAAACCAGTTTCATTGGGTTTGCATTGTCGGGGTAGGTTTGCTGGAACTCCCTCTCGAGCCTGTGCTGAACCACTGTGAGATCGTGGTTCGCTTTCATCATAAGCTTCACCAAACCATCCGTGGCTTCATGGTGTTCGTTTATGTGCCCCATTTCCTCAGAGCTCTCACTTTCTCTCTCCTAGGGTTTTGCACTCACCGTTTAGTCTGTTATTCAAGCAAAACAGTTTTATGAGTTTACCCGCCTGTGAGACTCTGATTTCTCAGAGCAATGGGCCTGTGCTTTTGATTTCTCTGAAATATGGGCCCATTTCAACTCTATTCAGGCCCAATATAAATATACTCAGACAGGCCCAAGTTTCTTTTCCTTTTCAACCTTCAACGTTGAAGAAGCGTAAGCGTAATCGTGCGGTGGAGCCATGGCGAGCGAGGAAGAGAGGGTTCTAGAGAACCTCTTTGAGGTTCAATTGCAAGAGCATAGAGTCTCTCTCGCTACCCTAAACGACGCCTTAGCCTCTGACCCCAACAATGCCGAGCTCCGTGCGGTAGGTCATCTATTACTCTAAAGGCCCCGTTTTGTTACCGATAAAATCCATGGAAGAATATTGATAATGTTACGTTTTAGGTTAACTGAGTTGGTGATATTGAACGAGACAACACAACAAATCGTACGATTTTATTCCAAATTTATCCAAGGAATTATGTTTATTATTAGCTTCAGTTTCAGATAGGCTATTGCTCTTGATGTTTGCTTAAATGATTTGCATTTCGTAAAATGTAAATGATCAAGCTCTTAGCTCTGCAATTTAATAATATATTAAGAAGACAAGTTTGTAGCTGTAGGTGATGTAATGGAAATCTAGGGTGGTTGTTGAAAACCATTATATTATTCCCTCTCAGGTTCACGAGGAGCTTCTTCAGGCAATTAAAGATGCCGAGGAAGGGCTTCTGCACCTAAAACGTGCCCGGTTATTACGAGAAGCTGATTCGGTGCTAAATGGTTCTGGTCATGCTGATGAGGATGTTAAGGTGGAGCCTCTTGAGCCTAATCCAACAGATGTTGAGCTGGAGCCGGAGCCACTGAAGGAACCAAGTTACACTGTTGGGTCAAAATGTAGGTTCCGGCACACTGATGGACGTTGGTATAATGGTGAAGTTATAGGATTGGATGTTTCTAACTCTGCCAAGATTTCTTTCCTCACTCCTACATCTGAAAACATGCTGGTGCGTATAATTCATCAGTTCTTTGTTTGTATAGAGTAAAACATGATGCTTTATGTTATTTTTAATTGAGAAAAAAGTATCTTGTAAATTGTTATTTTTGTTTCTATAGTGTCTTCTTTAACGATTTCGGATAGGGACAATGCAACAAGGCCACATAGTACGAAATTCACTGGTCCTTATCAAGAAAATATATTTGTTATAAAGTTCAACCTGATGGTGTGTTTTGTCACTTCAATATACTAATTGTATATAAACACTTAGAGATACTAATGGTATATAAACACTATACTAATGCTATATAATTACTTCAATTGACTGATGCTACACCACCAAAGTGCAGATTTGCAAGTTCTTTCTACAACAACGATGTCGATTTGGTACTAACTGCCGCTTATCACATGGTATGTTTAATCATATCTATATGGACAAGTCAGCATTACAACTTGTCTGAAGTCCCACTGCTCCCATGTTTGCATTGTTATTAGGATCCAGAGCAATGCTACTATGAGATAGATGGTGGGCATAGGCTCATAGCAGGCCATATTTTAGATTGGTGGGCATAGTCAGGCTGCAGAGTTTCGCCCCCTTTATCTTCAACGTTGGTTCTGGTGTATTCCATCTGCAATTGCTTAATAATTCATTTCAGCTGATCCTCTTCTTTCTCATTTTCTGATTGGGGATCAGCTCTCACTTTCTGATTTGAAATTTTCAGTTCAAGAGTGATGGTTATGTAGCTATCTTGATTTCTGTTTTTCTTTATACATCTACACTGTAGCTTTCTTTCTAATTTTTATAAAGAAATGTTGTTTCTTTATGCTTCATAGAACGGCTGATGCCTCTGTTGTTTTTATGAATCAGTTGTTTCCAGCATCTCTCTGCTGACCTATGTTCTATGCATGCAGGAGTTGATGTCCCACTATCCTCCCTGAAAAAGTATACCCCGACAACATGGGAACAGTCACTAGTGGGCTCAAATATTTGGGCAGTCTCAGATGGTAAAGCTGGTGTTTGGAGGGAAGCTGAACTTGAATCATGGGATGGTACACTTGAGGTTGGGAAAGTTGTTTTCCGAGATGATGGAAGCTCTGCAAATATTGGGAAAGAAGCTATATCATTATCTGAGTATGCTCAAATGAGTGATGAAGAAAGTGATTCAAGCTCAGAACAATCAGATTGTAGTGACTATGAAGTAGAGGGCCCACAGGGATTAGGATTTCTTGAAGGCACCATACTACAGAGGGGCATCCAGACAGAAACGGCCATATTTGCAAAGTGGGAGAACCACACCCGGGGCATAGCTTCCAAGATGATGGCCAATATGGGATACCTTGAAGGAACAGGTCTAGGTGCATCTGGGCAGGGGATGGTAAATCCCATCTCTGTGAAGGTCCTTCCAAAAAACCAATCTCTTGGTCTTGCTGAGGAATCACGTGAAGAGGAAGAGGGTAAAGAAAATGAAGGAAAGAAGCGTAGCAGAGGTGGTAAGAGAAAACGTGAGAAGAAGTTTGCAGCGCTGGCAAGAGCAGCAAAACAGGAAGAGGAATCGACACCAGATCTGTTTAGTCTTATTAATAGCCAACTTGCTATGCATGGTGAAGCTTTGAATGGTGAATCAGCAAAGAAGCAGCATAAGAAAGGTTTGGGGGAGGGGAAGAAAGTTGATAGGCGGGATTTGGTTGCTTATGACAATGAAATGAAGGACTTGAGGATGCGAGTTGTGAAGCTTGAAGAAATGGCAAGTAGAAACAAAAAAGAGAAGGTGGTTTATGAGGCTGCTATGAGGAAATTGAATGAGACTCGCAAGGCTTTGGTGGAGGCCGAGGCAGGTCATGCGTCGGCATCAAATGCAGTTGTCAGTAGAGAAAAAGAGAAGAGGTGGCTTAAGTTTTAGGATTGATATATCATTTGTAATCTTATATGCTAAATTATATTTTGCTATGAAAAATTTCCAAGGTGAAGATTTCTTTTTGGTCTCATGGATTGTTGTACATAAATTGACTTGTTTTTCCAGATTATTATGTTTGTCCCTTACTGCAAACATCTTCAATGATTCTGTAACACATTCTTTATCCTTGATCTTAAAATACCATCTTTAAATATACTCTCTCTACAAATTTGAAATCCCAGTGATTCTCTATCTTCTCTACACCTTTAAGAAAAAACCAAAATTTTGAATTTCAATCATTTTCCATCTTTTTTATATCGAAGAAAAGTAACACTTGGCCCATCTAGATTGTATTTCAGCAATTAATTTAGAGTAAATATTCATGTTACATAATTGACAGATTAATTCAAAATATTTCAACAAATATCCATTATTAGTTCTATTTTAAATAAAGCAACTTTTAGTCCCAAAAATCAAGAGCAGCAGTTATGAGGTTGGACTTTACTTCACTTCAAACGAGACTTCATTGACCGCTGTTTGATCTTGCTCCGACCGTTTTTTAACGATAAAATAAATAATATATATATTTTTTCTAATGTATTTATATTCAGCGGTGAATCGCTCTCCATTTTTCTTGAAGAAGAAACAGCCCCTCCGTTTTCCTTCTTCTCCAAGAACCTTGCCTGCTCAACTCTCTCTATCTCTCTCTACCAGAGTCTCCTAGTGTAGGGTTTTTCTCTCTTTAAACCACCAATGGGGGAAGAAGCTAAACAAATTGTTGACTCCTTTGCTGCCAATCCAAGATCTTCAGAGACGATCGGGTCGTCGCTGATTCCGATCATCAACAAGCTCCAGGACATTCTCGCCCCCGCCGGAAAAGAAGTGTCCAAGATTTCGCTGCCGCAGGTGGCGGTTGTTGGAAGCCAAAGCAGCGGCAAATCGAGCGTGCTCGAAGCGCTCGTCGGCCGCGACTTTCTCCCCCGCGGCTGCGATATCTGTACTCGCAGACCGCTCGTCTTGATGCTCGAGCACCGCCCGCCGAAGCCTGGCGACGACGGGACCGATTGGGGCGAGTTTCGCCACTTGCCCGGAAAGCGCTTCCACGACTTCGCCAAAATTCGCCGAGAAATTCAGGTACAGCTTCTCGAATAAATTTCGACTCTTGACAATGCTGTTGGCAGTTCATGATATGAGTGTGGCATTCTGAAATTGTATTATACTTCATTTCTGCTAGTCCAAGAATTGTTTTTTTCAGTGCAGGCTGAGACTGAAAAAGAGGCGGGATCGAACAAAGGGGTTTCGGATAAACAAATTCGGCTGAAAATTTCGTCTCCGAATGTTCTGAATATGACTCTTGTTGATTTACCGGGTATCACCAAGGTTCCGGTGGGGGATCAACCGAGTGATATAGAATCAAGAATTAGAAAGATGGTGATGGACTATATTATAAAAGAAAATTGTATTATATTGGCAGTTAGTCCTGCAAATTCCGATTTGGCAACCTCAGATGCACTTCAGATGGCTAGAGAAGCCGACCCAACTGGTACCTACACGGCTATATTTTATTTCGTAATTCAAGTATGCAACTTTACATGCATACATTTGGTTATATTCTTTTGTATCACTGACAAGAATGTATTAACAGGTATCCGTACAATCGGTGTAATCACCAAGGTTTGTGTTCTCCTCCTTGAGTCCTGAGTATATGCTTCAGTAACAGTAACAGTCTAATATGGACAGTTTTGTTCTGTCTGTAGCTTGATATAATGGATAGGGGCACCGATGCCTGTAAATTTTTGCTTGGGAAAGTTATTCCACTTCAGCTTGGTTATGTTGGTGTCGTGAATCGTAGTCAGGAGGTATAACTTGTCCAAATAGTTTATTTTTTAGCACTCGTTTTTGTTTGCCACATTGCCACCAACTTTATTGGTTTTTTTGGGAAAATGCTGGCCTCTAGGGTGGTGCTTTATTACTTAGCTTTCATGTTACCATTATTCTTGTGTTGCAGGACATTAATGAAAACCGTTGCATTGCTGCTGCACTTGCTTACGAGGAGAAATTTTTCTGTAATCATCCGGTAATTTTCCCTTCCTTTTCATATTATTATATTGAGAAAATAATGATAATTTTTTGACTTGGTAATGAACATATTTGTTGTGTGCCATGCATGTTAAAGGTGTATAGTGGTCTCCCTGATCATTGCGGCATTCCCCAGTTAGCAAGGAAGCTGAATCAGGTTGGTATGAACCTTACAAGTTGTAACATTACTATAGTAAAAGGAAATGGAATTTTTACGTTTTTATGTGTCTTGCGTTATATATTGTTTCTGCTTTGTTTATTTTGACTGTTGTCATGGTTGATTTCTGAGTCAGATTCTGGAGCAGCATATCAGAATGGTTCTCCCTTGTCTAAAGGCTGAGTTGAATTCTCAAATGGCTGCTGTTTTAAAAGAAATGCAGACATATGGAAAAGTTATTGAATCTAAAGTAAGTTTCAATACAACTTTATATGAGTTGTTGGTGCTCTCTGGCGCTTCTAATGTATGTGGAGAGTTGTTTCTCCAAAATTTCCTTGATTTTTCTGTTCACATGTTAATTCACTCTGTGTGTTGTCACTTGTTCTGAACCAGACAGATCAGGGAGTGACTTTGTTGAACATTTTGTCAAAATATTGTGAAGGTGAGATTTCGATTTCCTGTTATATTTGTTCTATGTCTACTTTTTATTTAGAATTTAGATTTCGGTTTTGATGTCTTGAGCGACTTGCCTTTTTCATTGTAGGTATTTATACTAATAGCTTATGCTGTTCAACAGTCGAAGAGTTCTACTTCCTTTGTTGTATTTTACTTTTAGTTGTGTGCACTGATCTGTTTCACTAATTGACAGCTTTTTCTTCCATGGTGGATGGAAAAAGTCAGGAGATGTCAACTAAAGAATTGTCAGGAGGAGCCAGGATCCACTACATCTTCCAGTCAATTTTTGTAAAGAGCTTAGAGGTACAAACTATACAATTCACCAAGTCTTATTACTACCTACTCCTTTACTTCTTCTGCTTATTTGGCTTGCTGTCAACATGCTATGAAATTTCTGCCTCAAAGAATGTTATGAAGTATTATTACATTACATGTTATGGCGCGCATTTGTAGAATTAATGATACTCAGTAAGACGTCTACCATCAGATTGTCTCCTAACTATCAGTATTTGTAGGAAGTGGACCCCTGTGACGATCTATCTGATGATGATATTCGAATGGCTATTCAAAATGCTTCTGGTGCAAGAAATGCTTTATTTGTGCCTGAGGTGAGTATAATGATGATGACATATGGTGTAGTTTTGCATTTCCCCTCCTATAAAAAATTGGAAGCCAATGGCTTGCTTTTACACAGCATTGGCTAATAAAATTTTGAATTGTTTTTAGGTGCCATTTGAAGTTTTAGTTAGAAGACAAATTGCTCGGTTGTTAGACCCTAGCCTTCAGTGTCTTCGATTTGTTTATTATGAACTAATGAGGGTGAGTAATAAAATACATGTGCCCGTGGTTCTTATATAATTCTAATTGTACTTTGGCGTGAATCTTGAGATGCAGATATAATCATGAAGATAAAATTTTCCTTGCAGATGAGCCGTGGTTGTGAGGTGACTGAGTTGCAAAGGTTTCCTGTATTGAGAAAGCGTCTGGAAGAAATCATGGTAAAATTTTTGCGTGATGGTGTAGAGCCTGCTGAGAGAATGATTGGAAATCTTATTGAGATGGAGGTATCTCTTTGTTAACCTTATAAACACTACAGTTTATTCACTTAGAAATGAAAATCTAGGATAATATGAATAGATATATGATCGTTGTTGTATATCATATATACTTGATTTTGATAAAATGATTTCACAAGTCTCAAACTTCTGTTGAATACTGGAATATACTTAAATTTAATCAAAATTAGTTAATAACTTTAACTAGTAAAATAGAAAGAGTCAACCTTCACAACACGTGATCAAAATTGTGATTGTTGTAAAATGCAATTCAGCCTAAGTTCCTTAGTTGATACAGCAAACTTTCTACTCTACAATTTATCTTTTATTGCTTATCAACTGCTATTTTTATTGAACTTTTGAGTGGCTCTTACTGGCTATCTATAACTCTTTGGAGTAATGACTCATAACCACTTATTTTGAGGAAAACCTTAAAGCTAGCTAGCATCTTCTTTCTTTTAAATGATTGCTCAGCATATTTTTCCTTTTAATGTATTCTCAACTTTACATGCTATTTTTTTTCAAACATTTACTCTAATGCTGATTTGGACCACTGCTGATTTATCGACTTTCTCTTATTCAGGTGGCTTATATAAACACGTCGCATCCAAATTTTTTAGGTGGGAACAAAGCTTCTGAGCTTGCTTTGCAGCAGTTGAAATTACCACAGGTATCTGCTAGTACTTTGGAGGACAAAATGTATATTTTTTCGTAAATATTTTTTCAGATTAAATCTGATCCAAAAACTCAGGAAAGGAAATTGGATACTGGGGGCTTTATTTGTTATTTGATATGTATACTGATCTCTGTTTGGTGTATTGTGCATTCTTCTTATGACAAATGGTTGTGCAAAAACTTGTATGAGATTTCAATCTTCATTCTTACCAAGATTACCTTTTGTCTGATCTCCATCAACAAGATCATACAAGAGATTTAGATTTTACTGTCATTGCATTATTATTCAACTCAATGATAGTTAGATCTCAAAATATAAGGGTTTATCAATTGTATCTTAAAGTAGTTTTCATATGTTTCAGGGCGTTGCAGATGTTGAAGGCCAGACATCTCGAGCTGCTAGGGCAGTTAAAAAACTTTACCAGGTATGTCTTTCATTTTTAGTTGGATAGATGACGATATTACAGGAAGGGGACTGGGTAGTATGAACAATATGAGAGTGGAAAGAGAAAATTGGTAGTTAAGTAAAAAGGGTAAAGGGCCAATGAAGGGGGGAGAGGGTGTTTGTGTTGGGTGGGTGCCATGACGTGACTGGAAGTTAACTTCGATTCGCCCGGCCAGCAGGCGGTCCTACTCCCTAAAAATGAATGCACCATAAGATCAAACTGCACTCATGCCTCTCCTGCTGGCAGCACTCTGACTTCAACAAAAGCAAGAAACCAGAATCATTAAGAGAGAAGATTTGCCCCCCGAGCAGGACAACAACTGTGCCTGATAGAGGTTCTCACCGACGCAATTGGGCTTCTTGCCTATCTCTTGGGGGGCCATATCACCTGATAACTTTTCTTGTTCCATTAGCATAGCTAGTTCTTGGGGACGTGTGGTATGGGAAGGCTGGAGTTGTAGTTGCCTGATAGAGGCAAAAGCCAGGGCCATCAGATGCTAGAATGAAGAACAATAATGTGCTCTAATCCAATTTAAGGCAGTTTCAGATTTGAATTATGTGTGAACAAAACTACTCAACGGTTCAGGCCCATATTTTCCTTTTAAAGTAGCTTTCTCATTAGTTGTATTCAATCTAATATAGTCTTGGTGCTTGGCAGGCAACTCATACTCAGATGAATAACGAGAATCCTGTTTCTTCTGGTAAACTCATATTTCTACTATTTCTAAGTTGACTGCCCTTTAGTTCTTCAGGATAGTAAAATTGATATATTTTATTGCATAGATATAGGATGGTATGGCTATCTGTTAAGTCTGTTGTTGCTAAGATCTAAATTTTGTATGTGCAAATTTAGGAGGTTTGACACGGGCTTGGGGTATTCCAATATTTGGGAGTAGGACAGCACCTGGAGAGCCTCTGGCTAGCAGATCTTTTGGTGAACCAAGTCATTCGGAGTCAATGCCCTCTACAATCCAATTGAGAGAGGTAATAGTGTGGTTTACAGAAGTTAGTTTCTTCTAATTTATTTTTCATGTATCAATTTCTTCATTTTTATGATATAAATGGACCTCCCTTTTTCTTTTCATCTTCTGATTTCAGCCCCCATCCATCTTAAGGCCAGTTGAAACGACAGAGCAAGAAGCAGTGGAAATTGTGGTAACCAAATTACTCTTGAGGTCATATTATGACATTGTCAGGAAGAACATTCAAGACCTAGTTCCAAAAGCTATAATGCACTTTTTGGTACACCTATTTTCTTCCTCTTATCCATACATTCATATTTATATTAGGGTATTTTCAATATCTAGTACTATTCTGGTTTTCTTCTCTGCTACATCAAGCTTTGTCAACTTTTTTATTGGCCCCATTTTGAACGTCTGTAAGTCTATTGATCTATCACTGTTAATGTGGTTTAGGTAAATCTTACAAAACGGAACCTTCATGGAACCTTTATTCAAAAACTGTACAGGTATGTCTGTTGTTCTAAATGGGGACTACTTAGTCCTTTTGTTTATGGAACTGTTCATATTTCATTTGAGCTTCAAATAATAAAGTCATAGAGAGAGAGAGAGAGCAACTGCATTACTGTGTACTTTGAGGGTGTTTTTTCTTCTGGTTGTTATGTAGAGAGAATCTGTTTGAAGAACTGTTGCAGGAGCAGGATGTGCTTGTTTCAAAAAGAAAACGTAACCAAGAATTGTTCCAGGTTTTGGAACAATCTATTCAGGTATTTTTTATGTTGACAGTAGACAGTTTCTTAATGTTGTCAACAATATTCCATTTGTAAAGAGTCAAAACTACTAAGGGAAGCGTTTTATTGGTGCCCTGCCTGCTATCTCTGCCTTTTCCTTGGTTCTATGTTTTTCATGGACCTAATTTCAAGGAAGAAAGTATATTTTCTTGGAAACGTCAACCATGCTCGAGTTTCTTTTGAATTTCATAGAAGGATTATACGTAGAAATTCTTGTTTGTTTTCTTTTACAGTGAGTAACTTTACATGGTAAGAGAAACTTTAACTATTTGTTTCTTCTAGACACTCGAGAAGGTTGAATTGGATGTCTCATCCGAAACTTCATGTTTTGGCACTGATGCTTACACTGGGTTGCCTAAGGATTCTGAGGACTTCGGCCCATCTAAACTCAACAATGGATGTTGATATATGCCATCGTTTTCCATGCCATCAATGACTAACAGCACTGCTTGAAAATCATTTTAACGAGAAGAGCAGGAACTACCTGTCAACTCAAACCGTTTTTGGCTGTAACCATCAGATTGTATGGCTTGATATACAGTACTACAATTATGCTGATTGATTATGCGATTACCGTACTGTTTACCAGGTTGTACAGTGTTTTTTTCTCTCCTATATGCTGTTCTGCATGTGGAGGACTGGAACTGTTCATTTGTAAGATGAGTGAAAATAGTCATTTCAATTGAACGTACCAGAATTTTCATGTATTTCCAAACTCAGTGTTACTATCTATTATTGTTGCCTTTGTAATACTTCCAATACATCTTTGTCTTGTTTCTATAGAATGCTACTTTGGTTCCCACACCAAGCCGAAATTATTTTCATTTTATTTTTATTTGCGTTCTCTTTTTTTCTTCAACAAATCAAATGAACTACACTGGTCACCAGAGTTTTTTTCTTTGAAAAAAATTAACTGAAGCTTAATTATATTTTTAATTCGTAAAGAAAAATAAATGCCTAATAGTAATTGTCTATGCAAATAACTGAAGCTTTATTGTTTACAGAAAAGAAGAAATGTGCCTTGTTCTGAAAAAGGAATTCAATTTTAGCATTTGAAAAATGTTGGAGAGTTAAAAAACATAAAAATTCGAAGGAAATTTTAAAAATTAAAACAATTAATATTTTTAATAAGATTTTGAAAATTTTGATTCAATATTATTTTGAAATCTCAAAAAAAATAATAATTCCTTGGTTCTAAACCACGAAAAATGAAGAACGAAAATGAGAAAGCACACAAAGAAATGAGAGATTTCAAGTTTCCAATAAGAAACTAAAATGTTTAAAAATTATAGTCAACACAATCTACACTCAATTGCAATATATTATGGTCTCTAAGCTTCTTTTCAATCCCATATCTTGGTCTTGGCCTGAAGGAATAATTTCGATGGTTCACAATCTCCTGTGCGTCCTTATGAAGTTTGTTGTGTTCAAATCATAGGCAGCTGAGCATGCATAAGCTCCACCAGAGCATATGGCTGCTGATACCAATAGAATGGCCTTCCACTGCCTCGCCGAGACCAGAATTGCCAAAGCGGCCAATGCAACAGCAATGCCACTAAGGGCATTCTTCCAAGCTTCAAAAGCTTTGACAACAGTTCTGCACCCTCTGCAATGAACCACATGCCGGAAATACCGGTTGGCCAAATTTGGAGCATGCATGGTTCCAATGCCTCCCTTTGCAGGAAAAGCTGCAGCAGCACCCGCAACAAGTCCGGCAGGTGCGTGTTCCACCACAGCAGGCTCTCTAGGCAATGACATTGTGCTGTGCCCAAAATGGTAAGGCATTCCGTGCCCTACTTTGTCCATCCATTTTCTGTATTCAGCTACAAATGTATCTGAGGATTTTAAGTTTATGTACAACTCTTTGGTGGGTACTCTTTCTTTCATAAGTATCTCATTCTGAGATGAAAGAAAACCCATATCTTGCTCAAAGACCTTGCCTGCATTCTGGTGGAAGTACCATTTGGGAAACAACTTTGCCAATGGGGATCTTTTTGTTCCTCCAAACCTCACAATAAGCATGGACTTCCCTTGTCCAGTTGGTCTACAGAGGAAGAGGCCTGTGAAGTAGTGCTTTTCACCCTTTTCGTCAACAATTTCGCGATTATTTTGAAGAACACAGGGCGCATCAAACCTCAAGAAGCTCGAGGCGGATGGATCGGTTGTCTTGCCCCACCAGCCTGCAAATCCTCGATCACTGCGTTCAGTGACCTCAAAACGAAGAGGTTGAGCATCTTCCCTTTTGGCACTCCAGTCTGTCCTGTCATGGGAGATTGGAACATGAGCTGGATCCATGAGGTTCTCCAAGAGTATGGAGTGGTCATAAGGGAGCTCATGGGTTGTTGAAGTATCTTGGAACCATGGCCTGGCAAAGTTCTCAAACCAAGGCAGCTTAGCAGTGTTTGGTGGTGTCGTCTGAGACATCCAAACCCACACAACCCCTTGTGAGTCCCTCACCTCGTATGTTTTCACACAAGCTGATTTGGGAATTTTGGCATTAGCTGGAAGCTGTAGTACAGACATACACATTCAACACCAGTAACAATTCATTCATGGTAATGAACCCAAGAAAATTCCATAGTACAGACATGTATGACATACAACATTTTTAACCTTCGAATTTTGACGGGTTCAAAAAAGAGATACTCAGCGCAACCCACAATATTAATTAATGAGAAGAAAGACAGAGTCACAGACCTGAGGGATCTTTACACATTTTCCTTGGCCTTCAAATTGCCAACCATGATACAAACATTCCAATTTTCCATCAATCAACTGGCCTTCGGATAGTTTCGCCAACCTAGCTAAGAGAGGATTGTTATGGTTCACGAGTCATGACCCAAGTTTTTATTAGGTGGAATTTTGCTTTTGCTCAATTCAAATTCATCAAAATCACAAAGTTCCAATCCAAAACTCTTAAAACAACTTAAAATTGGTATATACTAGAAATGAACAATCAAAGACAATTTACCTGTGGGGGCAGCGATCTTGGTAACACTGGAGCTCACCAGCCCCATCCCTGTAGAGCACAAGTTGCTTATCAAACACAGTGAGACCCAAAGGTGCATCTTCCGGAATGTCCTGGGTGAGGTACAGAGGGTACCATTCCTCGGTCCAATCATAGTCCGCCACGACCCTCACCCCTCTCCGCTCTTCCTCGCTGGTGGGACCCACCAGGACGTCCTTGTGATCCTCCTCTTCAAGTGGGGTTGGTTTGATGTCTGCGACTATACTGCACTTGATGGTGTTGCTGCCTATCTTTCTTACTGGAATGAAGGGTACTCTGATGAGTGGGTGTGGTGAGAGGGAGGAGAGGAGTTTGAGTGGTTGTGGTTTCATTGTGTTGGAGGAGAGGGAGGTGGTTTGTGAAAGAAATGGATGACACACAGCCATGTTTGATTGTTGTGTTGGAGAGGAAAGAAATTAAGGAAAGTCAGGGAGATGCAAAGGGTGGGAAGTAGTGGAAGGAAATAAAGCCATGTGAATATGAGAGACTCAGAGAGAGCAAGAGTGACAGTGAAATGGGTTGCGTGTGTGTAGTTGATTCAGAGTTCAGAGCTTGTTGTATTGCTCGTAGCCACACAATCTTTTTGGCACATATTGCCATACTGGTATGTGAGTCAAACATGAAGACGAGCTTGTATTGTGTTTGGTTACGTACACAGACACTGTACCTTTTTGGTACTCAAATTCTCTATTTCACACACAAGCTCGCTCTCTCTCTCTCAAATTCTTTTTTTTTTGGGCCAAGCTCTCTCTCAAATTCTTAGACCCACTTGGTTGTTGTAAATTCTTGCTACTCTTGGGCTTCATACGGAGTTGGACTGTACTATTCTAATTTCCCACACCCACTTATTATTTGTTTGCGCGAGATAACTTATATGGTCTGGCTAGGCCAAGAAATATTTGTGCATAGAAGTAAAGGTTACGTAAAAATTATCAAATGGCCTATTAGCTCAGCTGGTTAGAGCGTCGTGCTAATAACGCGAAGGTCGCAGGTTCGAGACCTGCATGGGCCAAAATATTTTTTACTTTTTCCCTCTCCTTTTAGCACCTGTCCACATGTAAAACCTAGCCAATATTTGAAGACAAAATAGCAATTAATACACAATCCTATACTATATTACATTAATATCCACTTTGAAAATCTTTATTATTTCACATAGATGTCTTCTTGGCTAGGAAGAACATAGATTAAGGCACATATAGCATATATTCCATATATATGATGATGATTCACAATCTCGTGTGTCCTAATGAAGTCTGTCGTATTGAATGCAATAGCAGCCGAGCATGCATAAGCCCCAGCTGAGCAGACAGCTGTTGATTCCACTGCCTCCCAGACACCAAAATATCCACAGCAATCAGCACAAAAGCAACACCAGAAAGCCCATTTTTCCAGGCCTTGAAATTTCGGATCACATTTCTGCACCCCTTGCAATGAAGCACATGCCTGAAATACCTGTTGGCCAAGTTGGGAGCACACATGGTTTAGCTGGTGCTGAAGCTGAAGCACTAGCAACATGTGCTGCTGGTGCATGTTCCACCATGCCAGGCTCTTTGGGCAATGACACAGTGCTGTGCCCAAACCAATAAGGCATACCATGCCCTACTCTGTCCACCCAAATATCAGAGGACTTTAAGGTATAGCTCTTTTGTAATTGTGGGTACTTTCTCTTTCAAAAGCACCTCATTTTGAGACGACAGAAACCCCATATCTTCTCCAAAAATTTTACAAGCATTGTTGTGTAAGTACCAATTTTGGATCAATTTCACCAAAGGGGATATTTTGGTGGCTCCAAACCTGGCAATGGCCATGCGTTTTCCTTGCCCTGTTGGTCTACAGAGGAAGAGACCCATGAAGAAGTGCTTCTCCCCGTTGTTGTCTACAAGTTGGTGAGTGTTTTGAAGAACACAAGGTGTTTAAAACTTCAAGAAGTAAGGCAAGGAATTGTTGTCTTTATTGGCCTCGCTCCACCAGCCTGCAAAGCCTCTATCAGTGCGTTCAGTGACCTCAAACCGCAGTGGTTGGGCCTAGGCCCTTTTGGCAGTACAGTCCGTCCTGTCATGTTAGATTGGAATGCCGGCCGGGTCCATGAGATTCTCCAGGAGAATGTACTGGACATAAGGAAGCTCTTGTTGAAGAAAATTCAAAGCCTGGTGTGGCAAATTTTTCAACTTAAGGCAGCTTAGCAGGGTTTGGTGGTGTGTTGTGAGACATCCAAACCCACACAACCCCTTGTGATCTTCTTCTTCTAACTCTTCCTTGAGATCATGATCAGCATGATCAAGTGAAGGTGCATCGATCAGCTTTATATTTGATATTGTTAGTGACTGCAACACATGAACATGACCTTATGACACTACTGTGGCTCTTGTTTATTATTGGTAATGGAAATACTAATGGTTTGGGAGGTGGGTGTGAACCGTGTCATGATCTGATTGTTGGTGTTTATAATGGTTTGGAAGGGGAAAAGAGAGTTAAGGGTGAAGCAGAGCCATATAGGTTGTCTTGTCTACTACTCTGCTTTAAGAGCTTATTATTGGGGTATTGACTTTCAATCAACCTATAAACCTATAATTATAGTGATGTAGGTGCGTTACTGTTAGTGACTCTCCATTATATATATAACGGCCCACTAAGCGTTGTTTGTGGCGTTGATTAGGGAACATACATGTTACTCACTTCTTCTGTTTGAGCTTGGCCTCATCACTGGAAGGGTCAGCCTTGTAGGCAGTGCCCTCTGTGCAGCCTCTTTTTCCATCAGTCCAAGTCTCCTTGAACACATTCACAGACCAATCATCTCTCAGAGTGTAGGTAGCCCTTGTGTTCTCTCCATTCTTGGGCTGAAGCCTTGATGGGAATGCGGCTATCTCGTACCACCGCCCCATATACCTCTGCAAGTCCAGACCCTTCACCACATTGTTCCAACTAGGTTGGCCTCTGAAAGTACCACAAATTTTAGAGTTGCATGATCGATCGGTGAGGTTAACAGTACCAGAAAAGTATTGTATATATGCATATTGCATTGGCAAGTAAAAAAGAGGAAAAACTTGAAAAAGTCTTGAATTGGGCAGTTGCACCAGGTCTATGGACAGTGCTACGGCGTTATGTGTTGGATATGCTTTACAAAACTATAAACTTTACTTGAAATAATTATACATGTTAGTATATTATTGTAGAAGAAGCTCTCGAAAAATCTCAATCCCACTCCCTATCTACAAGGTATACATCAAAAGAAGCCAAATTTAAATATTAAACCATTTAGATCAAGATCCATTTGCCCTTAGATTCTACATTCATCATTAGTTACATCAAGTTGCTAATCAACTCGGTTTATGACTTTCAAGTATCATAAATGGTAAAAACCATCATTATTTTCAAGAGAAATTTTCCACAGAAACAAACAGATAACCAATGATAACCAATT
Organism: Purshia tridentata; assembly: GCA_003254885.1. Lineage (NCBI taxonomy): Eukaryota > Viridiplantae > Streptophyta > Magnoliopsida > Rosales > Rosaceae > Purshia > Purshia tridentata. The sequence continues at coordinate 32,068 of QANT01005927.1, read as the reverse complement.
ACCTGTGGGGGAAACGATCCTGGTAACAGCGAAGCACTCCTTTCCCATGGCGATACAAAACGAGCTGCTTTTTGAACACAGCTGTGTGGGTCTTGTTTAGTATAGTTAATGGGAACAGTAAAGGTTTGGAAGGTGGGGGTGAATTTGATGTTAATAATGATTTGGAATTGGAAGAGAGGAAGGTATGTGAGTGTGAGAGTGAAGGGTAGTGAAAGAGAGCCATGCATGTATATTGCCTGCTACTCTGCTTCGTTTATGAGAGAGTGAAGATGAAGCTATAATATATTGAAGAAGTTTGCAAGTGACTAGTTAATTTCCTAATATCAATAAAATTAAAATGCTCAATTATCATAGGAGAAATAAAAAAGAATAATTAAGCATGTGAACCCATTCCTTTTCTTCATTAGAGAAATCCAAAAATATCTTCAACATCTTTTAAATAAAATACTTGTTTGGTTTCTGGGTGTAGCACAAAAATTTTGTCATGTAACTTTTAGTTTGAGAACATTCATATTAATTATTAATTAAAAAAAATAAGATAACAAATGATTTCAAACATAAGGTCATGTGTGCATAATTAAAGAAAAAATTAATTTTAATGATTTTTAGGATAAAGTGTTTAGGGTCAGTTTAGAGTTGAATTGTTTTAGAAATAAGTTGTTTATTTATACCACAAAGTAATTTTTAGTATTTGGTTAATAAAATAAAATCTGCTTATTTTAAAAATAAAAGAAGAAAAAAACAGATTTTGAAAATTAAGATAAAGCAGCTAAATAGATATTTTTAAAATCTGTTGTATGGGAAAGTATAAAATATTTTAGTCTGATAAAATTTTATTTTTTGTCCTTAATCAACTAGATCAACTTAGTTGTCCAACATATTATATATCCCGTAAATATATATTCTCTAATTTAAATTTACCTCAAATTCAAAAAGAAAAAGGCCCACCTATAAAATGTTTGCTTAAACCCCAGTATTTGCTTCCCTCCACTTTGTCACTCCGATTTGAGCATCAGAATGAAAATTGCAGTAGAAGGTTGTATGCATGGCGACCTCGACAACGTTTACAGAACCCTCCAACACTACGAAAAAATTCACAACACCAAAATCGACCTCCTCCTCTGCTGCGGCGACTTCCAGGTACCTAATTCAAAATTCCCAATTTGGGCACTTGCAGTTTCAATTCTTGCTTACTAACCCTAAATAACGTTTGAGCTTTTTTTCTCTGTTCAACTGTTTCTGGAACTTGACAATGTTAGTGATATGTACATGCTTTCGTAAATTTAGGCTGTGAGGAATGAGAAGGATTTGGAAAGCTTAAATGTGCCTCAAAAATTCAAAGCCATGAACTCCTTCTGGAAATACTATTCTGGAGAGGAAGTCGCTCCGTTTCCGACCATATTCATCGGTGGGAATCACGAAGCTTCTAATTATTTGTGGGAACTGTGAGTAACTTTAACATAGCGCTCCAAGTTGGTCTTGTTTTTTCCGTTTTGATGAACAATTTGTTGCCGTTTTCTCTGTAATTTATTTGCATTGATTGCTGTTTTTATAGGTACTATGGAGGATGGGCAGCACCTAATATATACTTCTTGGGGTTTGCTGGAGTAGTCAAGTTCGGAAACATTCGTATTGGTGGGCTCTCTGGAATTTACAATCAGCGCCATTATCGTTTAGGTTAGTTTGAGTTCATGTTTTGTCTTTTATCTTCTTGGAATAACTATTGAATTTATAATGAAAACCTTTCAGAAAACTGGTTCATTGGAGTTTTGAATGCATTATTTTGTGTGATTCCAGATGTTTATTACTTTACTTATCATTGGTTCAGAATAGCTATTTATGTTTTGCTATGGTATGTACAATTTTGATATATGGCGTTAAAACAAGGTTAATTTTTCCCCTCCTGGGCAGGACACTATGAGAGGCCTCCTTATAATGATAGTACTATCAGGTCTGTATATCATGTTCGTGAGTATGATGTCTACAAACTCATGCAAGTTGAGGAACCGATTGATATTTTTCTTTCACATGATTGGCCTGTTGGCATCACTGATTGTGGGGACTGGAAGAAACTTGTTCGAATAAAGCCTTTTTTTGAGAAGGAGGTAATTGCAAGAATGTCAATGTGAGTTGGTAAACTTGATTAGTATGTATCCTAAATCACTTGTGTCGTTTATAATGTCATTAGATTCAGGAAAGAACTCTTGGAAGTAAAGCTGCTGCTCAATTGCTAGAAAAATTGAAACCACCTTATTGGTTTTCAGCTCATCTACACTGCAAATTCTCTGCCCTTGTTCAACATGGGGAAGATGGTCCAGTGACAAATTTTCTTGCTCTTGATAAGTGCCTTCGAGGACGCAATTTTTTACAGGTATTTGATGTAATTTTGAATGTAGTATATAGGGTGTTCATTGCTGGTACTGAAAAATTCTAATTGTGATATTCACTGGGGTTTTAGATTATTGAGATGGAATCAGAGCCAGGGCCTTATGAGATTCAGTATGATGAGGAATGGCTAGAAATAACTCGCCGATTTAACTCTGTTTTCCCTCTCACGACCAGAAGTGCAAATCTTTGGTGTGTACATATTTAGAAATTTACTGAGCATGTTACCAGTCATATGACTGTTAAACCTTTTATTCCCTCCCTCTTTACCCTTTTTTTTCAAGGGTCTTGTTTCTAAGTGTGTTTGTTAATATTATAGGAGTGTACATCTTGACAAGCAAGATTGTCGTCAATGGGTCAAGAGCAAGTTACAAGCAAGAGGGGCCAGACCTTTTGAATTCACCCAGACAGTTCCATCTTATAATCCCTCTAAATCTGTCTCAAATAATTCATTTCCTGGTATATATTATCATGTCATCCTTAATGTACTATCATTTTAAACCACTGATAAACAAGAAATTCATTTTTTGTAAACGTTACAAGTTTGTCTTTTGGCAGGGTATACTCGGAATCCTCAAACAGAATCCTTTTTGCAGTTTCTGGAACTTCCTTATCTTCTTGATAATATGTCAGAATCAGCGGAAGTATACAGGAATCCTCTTCCAGTAGTCCATAGAGGTAAAATTTTGTTCTTCTCTGTCCACGAAATGAGTGCCAGCTTTTTTTTGGCCATGGAGTACCAGCTTATTGATAAACTTTGCTCAGGTTTTGAGACTCTTCTGCAGTTTCTTATTACAAGCCTTTGCCCGTTTCAAGCTTTCTTAAAACTGATTGCAAAGATTTCTCTAGGTTCTCTTGAAGATAACAGCGAAGACATTCCCATTGATGATGTGGACGAGTTGGAAGAACTTGCTGAAGATGCTGCGGATACCAAAAATGAAAAATTTTGAAGCTCCTGCGGTGGTATCCTTGGTCAGAATGCTCTTCAGTCATCTATATCATGTCAGTTTCAAAATATTTGGGCCTGATCAATGCTGTTAAGCTTTCTCAATTGAGGTTTATGTAATCGAATTTCATGTATATCCTTGGATGGTCTGTCAGGTTGGTCTAGCCCCTTCTTTCCGTCGATGAGTGTGGCCCCTCTCTGTCCTTTTTTGTTTTGATTTTGATTTTTTAGCCCTGTTGTAAAATATCATTTATTCAGAGTCTAGTTTTTGTAACTCGTAAGGATGAGCAAATTGTATGCTATACTCATTACTCTCCCCATGAGAACAAGAGATATACCGACTATTAAGGTCACAATTTTTTTATTTTTTTTAAAGATGTTTGCGACTTTGATATTGTTATTCGCATTTGGGGTTCCTTTTTTTTAGCTCACTTTAATATGCATGGTTGAAACTATATGGATATGAGTGGAGGGTATATTATTCGTGAATAGTGAATAGTTTCTCTTCTAAACGACCTGGCCAAGATAACAGAGTATTACTAAGTTAGTGATCAAATGGGTCTTACAGTTGCAGAATCCCCTTTATTCTGGTCCAACGTCCTATTAGTAATTACATCCTAGTTTTAACATTTCCATGACAATTTGGCGAAGAAATTGAGATTAAAGGAAGAAATAGGTGCAGGAGGAGGTAAAGCTAACGATAATCTTGAATGCTGCGTTGATTGGACTAAACAAAATCCCATTCGCTTTTATTTTTTTTTTTCCTTAATGGGATGAGTAATTTCATACTACTGTGGTTCAGCTACCTCCTGACATTACCAAAACCACATTAATGCAGCTTTAAATAGACTTGTATATGATCTGGCATGGCCATCTCTCTCTCTCTCTTTGATAATCTCATACTTTGAATGCCGTTAAAGAGCTGAGACGCCAAGGTGTTATACGCTTTTCTCTGTACGGTTAGGCTCCATGAATTCTAACCCTTTATTATATATGGAGAAAAAACCAAGATCTTTCTCTTATGCAAATGGTTTCTTCTTTGTCTGGTTATGTCTTGCTGCTTCTGCTTCTTGTGCAGACCTCACATTAAATTTCTACTCAGCTTCATGCCCTAATGCTGAGTATATGGTCCGAAACACAGTGAGATCAGCTTCTGACATGGACCCTACCATCCCTGGGAAGCTCCTTCGCTTGCTCTTCCATGATTGCTTTGTGGAGGTAATGAATTCTACCTTAATATACAGCTTGCTCTTACATGCATTCTAACCATTAGAACTCTATTCTGCCTCATTGAGTTTTGGGTTTTAATTTGAATCGACACCATTTCCATGGGGGCTTCTCTTCTTTCATGTTTCAATAATGTTTGTCATGCATGTTTTACAGGGTTGTGATGCATCTGTGCTTCTACAAGGGAATGGGACTGAGAGAAGTGATCCAGCAAACACTTCTCTGGGAGGGTTTTCAGTGATTGATTCAGCAAAAAGAATGCTTGAAATTTTCTGTCCAGAAACTGTTTCTTGCGCTGATATTGTTGCTTTGGCTGCCAGAGATGCTGTTGAAATTGTTAGATCTCCCACATCAGCTGTTCCGTTTACTCTTCATTATTTTTATCTCTCTTTTGGTCGGGTATTTATTGTGAATTGTGATGACTGTAAAACAGGCTGGCGGACCTGTGGTTCAGATTCCAACTGGTAGGAGAGATGGGAAGGTTTCTACATCATCAAATGTCAGACCAAACATTGTAGATACAAGTTTTACTATGGATGAGATGATTAAGCTCTTCTCTGATAAAGGTTTGTCTTTGGAAGACCTTGTCACCCTGTCAGGTACATCTTATTCACGGGCTCGGGTCCTTTTATCATGTTTTCATGTCGTGTAAAAAATTGACACCCCATGATGGTTTGACATTCCAGGAGCTCACACAATAGGATCAGCTCATTGTGGTGCATTCAGTGACAGGTTCCAAGAGGACTCTAAAGGGAGACTCACACTCATTGACACATCCTTAGACAATGCATATGCAGAGGAGCTCATGAAACAGTGCCCTTCAGGCGCAAGTCCATCTACAACAGTCAATAATGATCCTAAAACTTCCTCTGCCTTTGATAATCAGTACTACCAAAATCTCTTGGAACACAGAGGGCTGTTTCAATCGGATTCCGTCCTTTTAAGCGATGGCAGAACAAGGAAACAAGTAGAGAATTTTGCAGAGGACCAAGTTAGCTTTTTTGAGAGTTGGGTTCAGTCATTCTTGAAGCTTACTAGCATTGGAGTGAAGACAGGTGATGAAGGGGAAATTCGAGCACTTTGTCCGACAACTAATGCTTGAAGATTCGGATATACTTGCAATTCTTGCTTTGCATGAAAATTTTACAGCCAATTTTAACCAAATGGGGGTGTGTGAAAATGTTACATTACCAATGAAATAACAGTTACAAGACCAATACTGCATGAAAATTAAAATGGGTGTTATCTTTATGTTATCGTATTCATGAAAAATATATATTTCATTTTCTTTCATATTCATTTGGGTTATTACTTATTAGATAAATGATGTGCCAGCATGACTCTGCCTCTGCCTGCACAACTCAGTCAACTTTTTCTAAAATTAATCAATATAATGAATAATAATTCTGACAGAAAAAGATAACCATAAAATAATGATATTTTATGTAATTCACATTGTAGATCCGACAAGAGTGTGAAGTGGCTCAAATAGTCAAATCCTTGGACATGCCCGGACCCCATTTGCAAGGAATTTTGTTTGAACAAATTGACTGATTCCCAATTAAAACCGATGATTCAAACAAACTAAACTCAACCCGCCATTGTTGCCGCTACTTACAGAGCCCGTACCTGGATCCAGAGATACCCGTATTAGTCTTCCATTATTTTCTTTTTCTTTTAGGTGTGGGTTTGAAAAAGAAAAGGGCTTTATCATTGTTTATGATGGCCTTGCATTGGTGATTTGGTGGCTACTCATGAATGAGGGCCTTGCACTCACTCATTGACAGCACAGTGAATGCTTTGTGCAAGGTTTCGTTAACCCATTGTAGGGAAATCAAATTAGGAACCCTCGCAGACATTTACTGTGCCAACAATATCCTCAATGGGTATGCAAGATGTCAAGAGCTTTGTTTTGCGCACAAAATGTTCGACGACATGCCTCACAGAGACACCGTGTCTTGGAATACGTTGATTGCTGGGCATGTAAACTATGGGAACTTTGAGACTGCGTGGGTGGTCCTAAGAGCCATGAAAAGATGTGGGTTTGATTTTGATGGGTACACATTTGGGAGCATACTTAAAGGGGTGGCTTGTGTTTATCGATATGATCATGGCCAGCAAGTGCATACCATGGTTGTTAAGATGGGTTACGAGGGTAATGTTTATTCAGGAAGTGCTCTTTTGGACATGTATGCAAAGTGTGGGAGAGTTGAGGAGGCATATGTGGTTTTTGAGTGCTTGCCAGAACGTAATTCTGTGTCATGGAATGCACTAATAGCTGGTTTTGTGCAAGTAGGTGATCGCAGGACTGCGTTTCGGTTGTTAAATTGTATGGAGCAGGAGGGTGTGAAGCTAGAAGATGGCACGATTTCACCACTTTTGACATTGCTTGATGATTCTGAATTTTACAAGTCCACAATGCAGCTCCATTGTAAAATTATAAAACATGGACTGGGATGTGAAAGTACAGTGTGCAACGCCACAATCACTTCCTATTCAGAATGTGGGTCGATAGAAGATGCCAAAAGAGTGTTTGATGGTGCTCTTGGTAACAGAGATTTGGTGACATGGAATTCCTTGCTAGCAGCATACTTGGTTCACAAAAAAGAACAACTTGCTTGCAAACTCTTCACTGACATGCAAAGGCTTGGGTTTGAACCAGACATCTACAGTTATACTAGCATCATCAGTGCCTATTCTGAAGAAGCACATAAAAACCGTGGTAAATCCCTTCATGGATTGGTAATAAAAAGGGGACTAGAAAACTCAGAACCAATCTCTAATGCTTTAATCGCTAGATATCTTAAGTCAAATAACAATTCCATGGAAGAAGCACTACATATCTTTGAATCCATGGAGTCTAGGGACCGTATTTCTTGGAACTCCATTTTGACTGGATTCTCACAACTTGGGTTGAGCGAAGATGCCTTGAAATTCTTTCGGCATATGAGATCTGCAGAGGTAGAGATTGATCAGTATGCCTTCTCAGCTGTACTCAGGTCTTGCTCAGATTTAGCCACCCTCAAACTGGGTCACCAATTTCATGCCTTGACACATAAATCAGGGCTTGAATCAAACGAATTTGTTGCCAGTTCTTTGATCTTTATGTATTCCAGATGCGGCATCATTGAGGATGCTAGAAAATCCTTTGAAGAGACCCGCAAAAACAGCTCAATTACTTGGAATTCAATTATTTTTGGATATGCACAACATGGACAGGGATATGTAGCTCTAGACCTCTTCTTCCAAATGAAGAAGGAAAACGTGAAACTTGATCATATAACCTTTGTTGCAGTTCTAACTGCTTGTAGCCACATGGGTTTGGTTGAACAAGGCTGCAAGTTTCTAGAAACTATGGAATGTGATTATGGAATTGCCCCACGAATGGAGCATTATGCTTGTGCAGTAGATCTATATGGTCGTGCTGGGCATCTAGATGAAGCAAAAGCCTTGATTGAAGCAATGCCATTTAAACCCGATGCAATGGTGTGGAAGACTTTATTGGGTGCCTGCAGGGCTTGTGGAAATATTGAATTAGCTAGTCAAGTAGCGAGCTATCTGCTAGACCTAGAGCCTGAAGAGCACTGCACTTATGTTCTTCTTTCTGACATGTATGGATATCTTAAAAGGTGGGATGAAAAAGCCAGTGTAAAGAGGCTTATGAGGGAAAGGGGTGTGAGAAAAGTCCCCGGCTGGAGTTGGATAGAACTTAAGAATGAGGTGTATGCTTTCAAAGCCGAAGATCGTTCCCACCCCCATTGTGAAGAGATATATTCTGTATTGGGAGTTTTAATGGAGGAAATCAAAAGGATTGACTTTGTTGCTAATTTAAAGATTTTGATGCATGATTTGGATCATAGGGATGGGTACTGTGATTTAAATTACTGATGCTGCTCTTCACCAAAACTATGATTCAGTGTTGTTGGCTGCATAAGGAGGGCTCACCATCTTTTCTCAAGATACCCCTATTTCTGTTTCACATTTGTATAACGAATTAATAATGATGGGAGTCCTCAGGAGAACACTGCGTGCTCAGATGAATCGGAATCTTGACAAATATTTTACTTCTTCTTGCATCAGGCACTGATGACTGGGTCGAAGGTATTTCTTCTAACGATGCATATTCATGCTTACATAATTATATTTTGTTAAAAAAAAAGTTGGGACGTTCAAAACTGTGCAAGTTAATGAAATTTCTCACTCGATGTGAACCAACTTGATGTGATTGAAGGTGAAAGCAAATGCCCAGCAATTACGCAAATGACATACCAGCAATAATATACTGGGTTATGTTAGCAGCCCTGAACCAAGCAAATCAAAATGTGAGTTCTTTCATTTTATCATTTATACTTTGTCCTTTTCTTCCTCACCTCTATTATCTTTATTAGATCTCCATCTCTCTCTCAAATTTCTTCTATTTCTTTCCTTTGTAATTAAAAAAAAAAAAAAAAACGAAGTTGGAACATGTATTATTTAGAGGGATGTCCTGTTGCAGTGGACAATGGACATTAATTACAAACAACTTCGTTTGAACAGGGGTGAAGCCGTGAAGGCTGCTGATTTGACTGGTTGACATCCAAGTTCCAAAGGGACATTCATGGACCATGCGCAACACCAGGAAAGAGGGGCATAAAGACAGCCTTCCAATACAAGATTAGTGTGAATACAAAGAAAAAGGAGATCGAATTCAACATCTTTGGAAAATTCCATAATTAAGCAACCAGTACTGAAAGAACAAAAGTTGCAAGTTGCCATGACAGGAATGCCTTGTCTTATATAACGTATGCAATAATGCAGACACTCAAACTACATGACCTGCACTCATTATTATATCCTACAAAACCTTGTCCTAATAATTTCTTTTATTTTCTTTGGGTTTTCTTTTATTTGGCTTTTTTCAACACCAAATTGGCAGGTGACACATAAGTAAATACGGCATGGTACTTAGGATGTGTGATATAATCTTTGGAACCTTGTTTGATGTATAGCAATTTGTTGATGTAATAATGGGTTGGTTAAGATTAATTGCAGGTCAGATATGAAGAAGCTGCAGATGATTTGATCCTGATCATACCTAATCTCTCTCTTTTTTGTGGAAACCGTTTTTCCTTTTAATGGTTCACACTGCACAGTACGTGCACTATCAAAGTGGGAATTGGGAAAATGTAAAGTTATTAATTGGGCCATTCCCATGCGTGAGAAAATGGAAAATGAGTGAATTGAACCCTATCATAAAAAAAAATTGCTTGTTGGTGCTGAAAACTGGAGGATGATTGGCAGTTAACCCATCAAAATCTCTCTCTCATATTTTGGGACACATGAATTCCAGCTTTCTTCCACCACCCACTTGAGCTACTGTGTGACCCACAACACAACTAAATCAACTAGATTCCAATCATATATCATCGCTCTCCAATGAAGATTCCAGCTATTAATTTTTATATAAACTCACCAGAGATTTGTGATGTCTCACATAGCCACAACCAAACAAGAGAACTATGCTGGACCAAGCTTGCTGGCCACCCATTCCATCTCTTTAATTTTCACTAAAACGATATCTTCATATATCTCAACTCAAGTCTTGTCTAATAGTAAAATATAAATATAATAAAATAAAAAAGAGAACACAATACTTTTACTTGTTCCTGTGTTGATCATACCATTTTATATTGAGGATTATTGAATAAAAAAATTTATAAAGTAATTATAAAGAGTAATTATTGAATTTAAGTAGCACTTGGTGGGCTTTCTTCTTCTAATTAAAATTTGTTTTTGGTGCTTGGTGTTGTCCTGGTGGATTCAATTATTTTTGGTGGGTGCAAAGTGAGCGACTTTTTTGATGGTCCGGTCACTACCGGAAAGGCATGGGCTTAATTTGTAATATGGAGACCACGCCAGCGGTTGCATCAAAGCTTTGATAGATGCTTAATTTCTTGAAAGCAAAGTCGCGTCGGGATGCATATGAACTCTAGCTAACTATCTCTCTACAACAAAACAGACCACAAAATGTACGAAATTATTAGTCATCTAGCAAATAGATTATGAATGTAAATTATTAATAGATTATGAACCATCCAGATAAAATGAATGAATAAATGGATATGATGAGAGAGTGAGAGACTAGACTTTTAATTAACTTGTTGAGTACGTTAGACTTGACTAAGAGAGTGGGGTGGTGGGAATGGGTGGGTGGGCACTTTTTGAGCAGCTGCAAAACCATGAAATTTTCACATGATTCCATCGGTCTTCAATCCAGCATGTCTCCACTCAAACGTCAATAAGTGCGGATTAACACAAGATCATTGATTGCTTCAATCTCTTCTTCCTAGCTATCTCTTTCAACTGTCAACTGTTCACTCCAAAAATAAATTGTCTTTGACAACACCTTAATTTTAAATAATATCATTTTGGTTTATTATTTCAGTGCCAATGGACCTAAGTCAATATCTCAAGTCCTGTCAACTATATCTATTATTCTACGATATCATAACCAATGAAGCAAAAACTAAAACAACAATAATGGGTGCTCAAATTTCTTTTAGGCTCAAGTAGTAAATGGATGAATTAATGAATGAAGTTCCTGAGTTGCTTAATTAACAAGCAAAATATGTACCCGTACATTTAATAACATTGCTGCTCGAGGTGATAGAAATTAAGGTAGCAAGTACCAACAAGCTAGCTTAACTAATTAAGGCGCGCTGCTGGCCCATGCTATGATACTTATTATTCATGCCAAAGAAAATTAGGGGTGATTTAATTAAGAGTTATAATAAATATACATATACAGTTCATGTTAATTGCGAAACAGTAATTTATTCACCATTTTTGTTACTACTTAAAGCTTGATACGTTTTATACATACAATCTATATTAACTAACTTTTTGTATGTAACTAGCTAGGTCATGTCAATATATATATGTATATATATATAATCAAACAATTGAAGCTGAAGCTACCAATGAAACAGGTTTTGATGATCACCTCACACATTGTATACGTATATGCGTGTATAATGTCTGTTATATTACTGTTACATCCAATATATATCTACTTTTATTTTATATTTTCACAGCCAATTAATCAATGGGGTGATGTCGTTTTGTGGAATTGAACATGTTATGGAAGCATAATTTTGGGTGTAAAATGGATGACGTGTAAGAACCGTGAACCTAAAACACCTTCCCAATAAGCTTATAAAAGCTAAGAGAATGCTTCCTAAGAGCAACATAATTTAGTGGGAATTAGAGTTGTAGTTGTCTCCATATTCATGGAAACTCCCAATAATTATGTTTCCTCCTCCTTCCTCATCAATAAGTATTTCACTGCTCTCTCTGTAATTGTATGCCTAATTCTCTGCTCTTTGGAGAAGAAGGGGTTTGCCTTGCCTGAAACTCATCATGCAGTTCAACTCAACTCTCTACTACCAGCAACCACCTGCAGTCCCTCCACCAAAGGTTAATTTAATTACCACTGCTTAATTAACTTTAAATCTTTCTCTTATAGGCTTATAGCTTGCTAATTATGTTATGCTTTATGCTGCAAGCATCTGCTCGTAGAATCCATTTCTCTGCCAACCCCATGGTATATATATATATGATTCCATGAAGTAGAGAGATCGAGCAACACCATTCCGATAAAAACTTTCTTTTTATGCAAAAAATAATAATAAGGGGAGTTTGTTTAGATTCTGCAAAATCTTATTGATATATTATTTTGGAAAATAATAAAGTTTATCTTCTAACACTAATAACAAAAGGGTGGATTAGTAAAACACCAATAATCTGATTGAGTAATGTATGAATGATTATAGAATTAAAAAGTCTTTTCTTTTTTTGTCTGTTGCTTTGCTAGAAATATAGATAGGGTGAATCTTATATATATAATTTTTTAGGGTAGAGATAAAAAGAGTAATATATAATCTTTGGTTCATAAAATATGTATGCTAATCTAAACATAACACCATTGATTATGATTGCTCAACTTCTGTACACAAAAACATATATGAATTGGAGTTTCTTCCCACTTGGGAAAAGATATATTTAGTTGAGAGTATTACAGCTAGCAATGGTCTTCGAACTTTATTATCTCGAGTATTATTTTGGTTTATGAATTTGTTTTTTGAATTTTACAATTCACAAACTTTCATATGTGTATCACTTTATTTCATTTTGCCAATTTTTTCGTCAACTTTAGTCACGTATATTATGTTGGAAAATGAAAAATAGAGTGAGTTACTTTTTTAACTTTTCAAATGTGGCTTATATACAAGTGATTAAAATTGATATAAAAAAATGAATGAAATTCATGAAATAGACTTAAGTGATGCACGGATAGAAGTTCACAGACTACAAAATTTAAAAAAAATTGGTGAGCTAAAGTCCATTATGAAAAAAAGTTAGAAGATGATTATTATCATTTGCTCTAAGTTGTTTAATTTTGGAAGGTATACAAATTGATGAAGCATATGCATGCTCTGGTCAGTCATGGCCACATAAGCAGCAAGTGCGACACAGAGTGCCAGCAGGCATGATAGTAATCAATCAATTGATGATGCCTAGTACCGACATACTCCAATATTCCAAATAATTAACAACTACATATTTATATAGTGGGTCCTATTATACTATATTACAATACAATTCTGATAAGTCTTCTTTCGTACAAAAGACGACATGATTTCTTTTTATATTGAAAAATAAAACACCTATTTTCCTTTTACAATTAACTTTATTCTATGCCGTGAAAGATAATCGATCTCTTTATATATGTTTATGATGCATACCCATCGCTAACCACAAGTATCAATGCAATGGTGTATCACACAAGCTATTTTATTCTCCACTCAAAAGGAAAAATAAAATTAAACAAAAAGGTAACATTTTTACTTTTTAAGTGCAATAGTTCTGAATGAACATTTAAACGCTGGCTCAATATTAAAAAATTATATGAATTATTAGCTTTCTCTATCAAAAAATTAATTACTAGCCTAAAATATGATTTGTTTTATTCACATAATAAATATAGAAAATTATAAATAAATCAATAAAACATTTCTAAATTACAAATATGTCAATGCATAATTTCATATCCCATAAGAGTCAATGGTATATTTTGAGAAATTACATTTTAGTCAATGTCCCACCCAATACCTAATTTATTTAGTTGATCAGTAGTGGAATTTGTCTAAAATAACATTTGTTATCATCCTACAAATGTTAGTTGATTAATTATGTTAATTTTGCCATGTGTCAGCTTGTGGTTACTATTGACCTCTTTGTAATTTTTATAATTATGAGATATTAATAATGTCACTAGTATGTAAGTCAAGTGGCAAAGAACGTAAATACATCTATGTTTTAAGTCTAGTTGTTACTGTTCATTTTTATTTTATTACATTTTAGTCAATTTCCATTATTTAAATAATGCATTGACCATTATGAAATTAAAAATTATTTTATTGATTTTTATGTAATTAATCCTAATAAATAATGCATATATATCCGAAATTAATTGTGAGTCATGTCATGGACCCGAATCCTAATTTGAATTCAGGTGATGACAACAAGAAGACCTCAGTACTTAAAGTGATCCATAAGCACGGCCCATGCTCAAAGCCCAACAAGAAACAGAAGGCCCAAACTCCCACCCACGCCCAAATCCTGAACCAAGACCAAGCCCGAGTCAACTCAATCCACTCCCGCCTCTCCTCCAAAAACCTCAACAACGACGACCTCAGAAAATCTTCCGCCACCAAAATTCCCGCCAAATCCGGCAGTGTAGTGGGCTCCGGCAACTACATCGTCAGCGTCGGCCTGGGCTCACCCAAAAAGTCCCTCTCCCTCATCTTCGACACCGGCAGCGACCTCACCTGGACCCAATGCCAGCCATGTGTCAAATCCTGTTACAAACAACAGGAGCCCATTTTCGACCCCTCCATCTCCTCCACGTACGCCAACATCTCCTGCAAAGACGCCGCCTGCTCCCAGCTCGCCTCCGCCACCGGCAACACCCCCGGCTGCACCGCCTCCACGTCGGCCTGCATTTACGGCATTCAATACGGAGACCAGTCCTTCTCCGTCGGATACTTCGGCAAAGAAAAGCTGAGCCTGACACCCACCGACGTGTTCGATGGGTTTTTATTTGGATGTGGCCAAAACAACCAGGGCCTTTTCGGCGGTTCAGCCGGTTTGCTCGGTCTCGGCCGGAACAAAATCTCCCTCGTCGAACAAACCGCCGCAAAGTACGGCCGGTTCTTCTCGTACTGTCTCCCCTCCACCTCAAGCGGCACAGGCTACCTAAGCTTAGGCCGCGGCGGTGGATCCTCCAACGCAGTTAAGTTCACTCCACTCTCCACCGTGTCTGGCGGCGAGTCGTTTTACGGGCTCAAAGTCATTGGTCTCAGCGTGGGAGGACAGAAATTGCCGGTTTCGGGGTCGGTGTTTTCGACGTCGGGGACGATCATCGACTCTGGCACGGTCATCACGCGGCTGCCGCCCACGGCATATAGCGCGTTGAGGGACGCGTTTCGGAAGGGAATGAAGAGCTATCCGTCGGCGCAGGGGCTGTCGATTCTGGACACGTGTTACGATCTGAGTGGGTTCAAGAAGGTTTCGATTCCGAAGATTGGGTTTTCGTTTGACGGCGGGGTGACATTGGATTTGGACGCGACGGGGGTATTGTACGCTGCCAGTGCTTCGCAGGTTTGCTTGGCTTTCGCTGGAAATGGGGATGATAGTGACACTGCGATTTTTGGGAATGTTCAGCAGAAGAGGTTGGAGGTGGTTTATGATGTTGCTGGAGGAAAAGTCGGCTTTGCCCCTGCAGCTTGCGCATGATGACCATGCATGCATGCATGGTGATCGATAGCTTAGCTAGGGAATGCTAAAAAATTTAAACATTGCTGATTGAAGATCGTGAATGGGTATAATTGTAATACGCATAGGTGAACTGGAACAAGCTCAGTCTCTGTGCATGTGTAATACTAATAGCTAAAGAGTTGAAGTGTGCAAGCAATTGTACAGAAATAAAGACATGTTAGTCTGGAATATGATCATATTATATGGATGTACCTTTTATTTTGGATTGGGCTTCAATTGTTCATTCAGTGAATCAGTTGATAACTTTGGATCCATGAATAAAACATTGAGCAGCACAAACCCAAAAGATTTAGTGAGTTAAAGATTTAGCTCTGGAACCCATGGCTTTTCAAACCCATCATTCACTAATAATGATCAGTAAATTTCTTATAGAAATTATAACATTCAAAGTTTGACCAGTACTGCCTAGGGTTCTGTGCCTTCATTACCATAGCTAATATTGCTACCAAACACCCTGCATTACAATTTACAAACAGCTTTACGCACAGCACGCCATCATGCTTAATTATAAGGAGACAAATAGGACAGAGGCAAATTAACATGTTTAATTGGGTAATTGGCAGACTAATTAATTTGTTTAATAACTGAACCCAATGCTACCTTTAGCCTACTCTTGCAAACCAACGTTCCCCATTGGTATTGCTTTCCCGGTAGCAAGTAATATTGCATAAGAAACATACGACATTGGCATGTAGTAGTCACAGACTCACAAACTAGCAAATGCTTAACTATTCATCATTTACAGAAGCTCGTGATGAAAAATAAAATAAGACAAAAGTCCATTGTATTTTAAAACAACTTCCAAGGATCCAATCCACAAAATTCATCTGACGGATTGCAGTAACTGATCGAAAAGTCAAACCCCAGTTTGATTCAGTTCAAACAAGGCCCTAACACCAAGGGAAGAGTTTGGCAAGAATCTCAAAATAAAATAATAGCACAAACGAACCTCTAATTATTGGCATTGCTCATACTTGACACAATCATCAAAAGCATATTACACCTCATTTACAAAAAAAACAAAGCATAATGCACCTCGTTAACAGAAGAAAGATCACTTTAATAGGCTGTAGTTGGGAGAGTATAACGGTATAAATGCCAAAGGAAACAAAAAAGAAAGGAGACTATTGTATTTTATTTATATTTAACATGGAAAAAAGAAAAAGAAAAAGAAAAGTATAAGCATTCACATTGGTGAGTCTCTCTTAATTCTAACGCTCTCGCCAACTGGATGGTCAATATACAAACCCCAAAAGATCCAGGCCCCACCCCAGATTCTTATATGAGGTATGGGGCTATTTTTTACTCTTTAATTAAATAAATCTCTTTCTATTTAGTAAGAGAGAATCAGTAAGCCTAACGAATACATCACCACCAAGGCACTAACCCGCCTTAAAAAAAAAACAGAGAACTCTTTAGTCTTAAAAAATAAAAAAAAACCAGGGAGTTCTGTGTCTTTTTGTGATCAAGAGTGAAGCAATTAGAAGCTACTCAAGTCTTCTTTTTTCGTTATCCGTACGCTGTAGCAACCTTTTTCATAAAAAAGGGCCAAAGATGTTGACATTATATTCTTAAATTTGAGTCTACAACTTGTGCACTGGAAATGAAATGAATGAATGGCCGAAAGGTAACAATCATTTTCTTGCGAAACAAACAAGTTTTGACCGTCCATTGCGTTTGGGTAGGCCGTAGGCATACATGGTATAGTAAGACAATAGCTTAGGAATCAGAATTAGGCACGCGAGCCACTGGTACGTACCCACTAACCCCAATCACTGTCCACAAATTTATATAGATGGTGACAATTATCACCGCTCTGTAACTTTTAGAATCTACATTCCGCAAACTTTAAAATGTGATGTGATGAATATGAAATGGTTGATGACGTAGGAGTAAATGACGATGACGAATATCGACGTGGACCTCGTGGCGTTTGTGACTGACGGTGACGGGTCATGATCACCCGCGTCCCCACCACCAAAATCTCTACACTCTCTCGCGTCCCCAGCGAAACAGTTAATAGAGTACTAAAAACAGTATCTCCAAACAAAACCAACATTTTTGTGTAAAATCATGGATTACAAAAACTAAAATCCGCTGCATTGTTATTTGTTGTTATGATTCCATTTTATTATCTACAACCATCAATCCCCATGAAAAAAGGGACTAAACTGAAAATTACAACTAACAACAAATAATTGAACGAATAATAATTAAAATCTACTGCCAGTTAAAAGCTTTTATCGTCGTCGTCGTCGCCGGACTTATGATGATTCACCTTCGAGAAGCTCAGTCCACGCGCAACGGCCGTCCCGTGCGATGGCGCGTCTACCACAGTCGCAGAGGACATCTCCATCTGGCAGACCCTGACCGCACCGACTAACCGCTCCGGCAACTCATCCTCTGCCTGCGCCTCCACCAGAAACCCCATGTCGATCGTCACGCTCGTCACGTATCTCAGCGCGAGTCGCAGAATGGCCTTGGCGATCCCGGAGCTCGCGATGTCCACGTCGATCTCCAGGTAGTTAGGTCCTCTATAGTAATTGCACGTCAGCGCCTTCCCCAGCAGACACGCGCCGTAGCTCCCCACCGTCTTCTCGACGATCCACGGCCCTTTCACGATCTGATTCACGATCTTGAACCGCTGGTTCCGGAACGAGTCGTCGCCGTTGACGAACCGGTAGAGCAGAGAACCGGAGGGGATGGGATCCTCCGTGGCGTAGTAGAACACCGCGCTGTGCTGGTCCTTGCCGGGGATTTGGAGATTCACAGCAAAAATGAAACTCTTCAGGGACTTGCCTTGGGCTTGGGCCTTGCGTAGGGCCTGGGCCACGCGGTTATCAGGCCGGCCGAGCACGTTGTCGAGCTTCGTACTGGATCGAAGCCAGTCCATGCCGGCCGGAGAGAGTAGATAGTCACCAGAGGGGGATTTTTGTCGTTTTGTCAAGTAATTCTTCGCGCGGAGAGAGAAGAGGTTGCCGGGAGGGGATGCCCAGCCGTTGGTTCCGGTGTGGAGGTCCACGTGGCGGAGGGATCCGCTGTGGATCGACTCGGAAATCCAATCGGCGGTGGAGGTTGTGGCCTCGCCGGATCTGGAGCATTTTTCGGCAGCGGAGCACCGGTGCTTTTGCTTCGTGGGGCACATGGTGCTCTACTGCGCTCTCTCTCTCTCTCTCTCTACCTCTCTGCCTCTCTGCCTCTCTGCTTTCGTGTCTGTGACTCCTCTCTCTATCGAAGTGAAGACCTCATAGTGTTGGGCTTGGCTACGATGGTGTGGTGTATACTGTATTATGTATAATAGGACGAAAATGAAGGTGCCCTTGGGTTTCGAGAAAACTACGACACAGCCCTTTATTCTGGGACAGCTTTTTTTTCACATGTAATTATTGATCGCATCTGGGACACCTAATTTGCACGAATCATATATCCTTTTCTTCCTCTCTGTTTCCTCCTTTTATTGTTTTGGAAATTTTTTTCCCAATTTCGGGAAAACAAAATTTATTTTACAGCATAGAAAATTTTGAAAAATCTTCATTTTATCATTTTATCTTTCCATTAAATTTTTTTAAAATTTTTTATACTGTTCCAATTCTGATTGCACAGTGAATTGGGATTGACCAAAGAAAAAAGCTCTATGTATACGAATTAGGATCTTCTACTTATTTTCCTATTTATTATCCTACTATATCTTTAATTTTGATTATTCTCCTTTTCATCTCTTTTCTTTTCTTTTCTCTCTGTATTCTGTCTTTGATGACTAAAATTAAAGCATAGTAGGGAGATGGTAAAGAATCCTAGTCTGTGTACGGAAATCTTTTATCTTCAACCAATCCCAATTCACTAAGCAATAAGAGTTGTAACACTAAAAAATCTAAAACAATAATATATTAAAACGATACATTTATTTTCATCGTTTATCACCTAAAACAATAATATATTAAAAAAACACAAAACTTAATATAGTTTTGTTAGACTTCTCCTCTCTACTTTTAGTTTTATTGTTTTTCATCAAGTGAATTGATACCTGAGCATGCTTAGCTTTTGAGGCATGGCGTGGATTCAATAAATCCACATGCAAGTTGCAACAAATCAGAAAGTCTTTAGGAGGAATATATTAATTGGTTAGGAATAAAATAAAATTGCACGTACCAATAAACCCACATGTACTTGAATAAAATATCTGTCCATGTGACACTAAATATTAAGATGGAATAATAGGCAAGAGAGATGGGTAGGTGTCCAATGTGAGAGACCCACTATTCAATTCTCACATACAGCTTACAAAACTAACAAAAGAGAAAATTCGGATTCATTGTATCAAATTTTTCTTTATTTTTTTATTCATTGGATAAGGGAGCGAGTGTCATATTAGCAAGTAACAACACCATTGGAATTGTGATTTCAAGTCACACAAAATCATGAAGTTACCGAAAGGTTATATTGTATGCTTGCATTTTGTTGAAAACACAACTTGAAGATACAGTCACTTAAATCAAATGTCAATTCAGGTATTATAAGCCTGATGTATGCTTGCATTTTGATGATGGAAATCTACATAATCACCATGTTTTTTTTTTCCTTAGTATGCACACAAATGGTTTTAACTTGCAGTGAGCAACATCTATGATCTTTGGTTGTATATTTGTCGTATGGTGCACAAAACTAAAAACTCATGCTTCACACATGAACCAACAGAAAGAAAGGTTGCGTCATTTAGAAGTTAATGAATGCAATGGACCGTCTTTCAAATACGTGCTTTTTTCTTTATGGGATTGGTGAGTTATTAACTTATTACCATGTTAGGCTTGCTCAAGTTGGACTCTTAATAATTTCTCATAATTTGTTATATTTTCAAAAAATTAAAAAGGGCATCCTTATGTAATGGGATTATTCCAAAATTGATGGATAATTCGATTATTAATTACCTTCCTTAATTACTAATTCACCCTCTATTTCTGGTTTTGATTTCATTATATTACGCTATTCATTCCAAGAGCTAAGCATAGCCTAAATTTCTATGTATACGTAATAAATTGATCTGACAAAGTTTCGCCATATATTACTTAATTGAGTCAGGCAAAGCCCAAATTCAAGAGCTAAAAGAATGCTAAGTTATAATTTGTACTTTCTTATAAGTAATAAACGAGAACTGGTGGCAGGATTGTAATTTTGCAGAAACACAAGGGGATTTCCGTATGAATGGGACGATAACTTTGACAGCGTGTTTGACTCGATGGATCTGACGATCGAGATAGCGACACGAGGAAGTAATAAAGACAGAAAAACGTCAATGCCATGCATGGAGTTTTTAGGTCGGTCACTCGCCTCATCAAAAATTTTAGTCTAATCATCCTGATGTTCTTATATTTAATTCCAACTTTATAACTAAAAGTCATATAATATCGGAAACAGAAAAAACTCCGATAAATATTAATTAGGTGCGGTCAACCCAAAAAAGACATCAAAATACGTGGATAATTAGTATTCGTTTTGGAGCCTCGAATTTGTCAAACTTGACACGTGGCAACATGTGCTCGTGCAAGGTGGGAAAGGCCTGTGTGTGACTGTTTATTAGCCATAACAACTCATGAAAAGCATTGATTGGCCCAGTTTGTTATGTTTCCGGAAGCTCATAATTAGACAAGGAACCACAATTCCATCTTTAGATTCGTTTATTTAAGATTGCTTTATGAATACTTAGATTTTACACTATTGTTGTTCTACGACGTTAGATATGTGGGCATGGAAACAAGCTAAACCAAGCCAAGCTCGCAAAATTTAAAACAAGCCAAACTTGAGCACAGTGGTATTCAGCTCCGCACTGCTCGTTTACACCCCCTAAGCACACTAAGTTATAGTGGGTGATGGGTAGAGACTTTTGTAGAAAACTTTAACTGTGAATTTCATTTGAAGAATGAAAGCAAACATTACTTTCTAAATGAACAATTCTAGAGGTGCCTACCTTAAGGTTTGGCTAAATTCTCTTATCAGTACAGACCAATATTTCCCCATTCCAAATATGAAGAACAAAAGGCAAATCAATACTCTGAGCTTCCTAAAATGTTTTAGGACAAAATACACAAATGGCAAGGTCTCAAAAAAAGTTCTATAAATCTGAATACTTTGAAATGCCTTTGGAAATCTGTGGCTACCCATACTACAAGCCAGAGAGGCTTGCAACATTTCACATGAACTTGCTTTGTAACATGTAAACATTCAGGTTCAAGTTTCATCTACAAAAAACAATTTGCCATTAGGATAGATATCAAATTGCTTCTTGCAATACGGTTTCAAATCACAGCAATAGATAAAAGGAAGAGAAAAAAAGTTTTTGCAATGAAAAACAAAACATAGATTATAGCTGCAAAATGCATGGTAATTCTAACGTTATATCAGGGCTTGCTGGCTAGAGTCAGACCACTAGTTGCATGCAATGCATGCCTAACCATTAATACTAATTTCTGGTTCATTAAATGGGGGAATGAACTGACTAGATTAATTATAAATGGAATAACCAAAACGATTTATGAATAAATCTAAGGATTTCTCATGAAATCTTCGGTAACTAAGCTCAGCAAGTTCTAATTAGTATTAAGAAGCTTTGACACACCAACCATATGTTGGAAGACAGGGTGCCGGTTACCATACAGTACAATTTGGCAACCCTTTGGGCTTTAAGGTTGTCTAGTTTCCAACTAAAAGAATCACCCAAGTGCCATGCATAGAATGCACCAAATCATTCATATATGCATCAATTCACATATGCATCCTTAACTTAACCAAACAACATTGTTTAGTAAGTTTGACAATGTATACTTGTTTGAAATGCTTTACTGAATATACTTTGAACAAATGAACAACATTTTCATTCTTCTTTACAAAAGTTTTTATTTTCTTCCTTGAATTACCCAGCAACCAAATTAAACATATATAGAAGCCACAGATGGAAATTGCAGAAAAAATCAAACAGCATGTTTGTTCTCTCTTGCTCATAATTTCTAAGCTTATTTTAAGATACACAAGGAAGTACAGAACTTATAACTTGCACAAGTCATCTAACATAGAACAAGAGAGCTGCACTGCCTGGACTTTAAGAAGAAAAGAAAAAGACTGAATCAAAGCTTCAAATATAAAAAACTAAATAAATTGACAACACTCAAATGGGTCTCTGCCAATACCGTGTAAATTATCAACTCCCAGCACTCCATAATCATTAATCTATTAGTACACAAACCAGTAACTGCAATGACCATGACTAGCTCTTAATCAAGCTTAATTAACATTCTCCCACAAGAAATCAACAAATTAGGGTTTCTTTGATCACAAATGAACCTGTTGCGCTTAGTGTGCTTTTCTCCTCTGGGGCTGTTTCTCTTTCTCAGTAGCTAATCTGTATATCCAATAGACCTAAAATGATGCAAAGGGAAAGAAAATTCAAATATCAGAGGCTAATTGAAGCTAAAAATTAGTAACCAGACAACAAAATGAAAGGCTTTTGAGGGTACCAAAGCGAGGACATGAGCTGCAATTAGGAGAACCACAACGAATGGAACTGCTTCGAGAAACCATGGCCGTAAAGATGCCGGTTGCTGATTCGCCATTGAAGGAAAGCAGAGGCTTTAGAAGAGAGAGAGGGAGAGAGAGTTAAAGCCCTGCAAATGAATCAGGGTTTACGAGTTCGCTTGCTTACTGAAGTTGCTTACTAGAGATGCAAAATGTGACACAGGCAAAGTGGGAACACGGACCGATAATCGGGTCGGTTTACACTTTTAATAATAAGCCCAGCCAGCATTGGGCCTTATCTTTGGGCTACAAAGTAGATTATATGGAAAGTATTTCTAAATATACCCCACATTTTCCCTTCTCTACCCCTCAGAATTTTTTCCCTCAATTAAAAAATAGAAAGTATAAAAAAGACAAGTTCAGTTCAGAGAATCCCAACCTCCCCTCCTCCACCCCTCCTCTAGCCTCGCGTCATTGGGTGGTGACTCTGCGGGCCTTCCTGTGCTCAGTCGTAGAAAGAGAGAAAAAGAGAGAGCAGTGGAGATAGCCAGTGAGGCCAACCCGCGTGGCAGGTGGGGCTGATCTAAGTTTGGATTTGAACTTTTTTTTACAAGGGTAAAACTGGAAGATTTGGAAAACAAAAATTAGGAGTGTAAGAAAAGAATTTGGTGGGTACGCTGAGAATCCTTGCGCAGGATGGGTTTGGCTTTTATCACGGCCCACGCAATTTCAAGTTTTCAACCCAATGACAAAAAAAAAAAACCCAAACCCGCGAGTAGGCGGTTTACACCTTGCCGCGGATTGGTGTCCGTCAAGACACATAGCGACGTGTCCACTTTCTCCGCCTCCAAGCAATCTCTCTCTCTCTCTACGGTTTGATGCATTCACTCCTCTCAGATTTCTTCCTAAGTTTCAGACTTTCAGTGAAGCATCACTACAAACGCCTTGCGGTGAAAAATCTATATCTGATGGTTTCGTGAGCTCTACTCGACTATATCTTTACCGCCGATGAGGAATGTCTTTGCTTCTCTCAAGCGTCACCGCCGTGTCACTCTGCTCTCCCACGGTACTACTCTTGACTTTCTGCTTAGCTCGCATTGTCACTTTCATTTTTCTGCTTTTAGATTTTATTTATTCTTTGCTTGGTTGTTGAGACAACGGGGAATAAAATAGTATTCATAAAAACCCAATTTTTTTTTCTTTGTTTGTCGATTTATTACTTAATTATATTGACAACTTGCCTCATTAAGTTTTTTTTTTTGGTGCAGCTCTACGCCATGACAGAAATCTGGAGACCATAATACCGAAATGCCAACAATTGGGCTGTCATAAATATATCGAAATTAGATGGAAACAAGATAATTGGGTTCGATATGACTTTTTGCGACGGCATTCGTAAGTTCATGATTATCTTCAGTACTCGGAATGGGAGACACTTATTTATGTTTTGTTGTATGAATGATTCATTTTGTTTTTTTTTTTTTTTTATACAGTTTTTCCACTAGCGTGCATGGTGAAGGCCCAACTGCAGAGTATGCAAAGTTGAGGAAAGAGTCACTGGAAAGCGAATTCGGGCATGCTCTTGGAACTTATAGCTCCAAAAGTTTTAATGCTGTGTACCGTTTTGGCCCTTTTTTGGCTTTGTATAGAGCAGCAATTATTTCATTTCATGTGTTGAAGCTAACAATCTGGCAATTCTTTGTCCAAGACATAAAGAAACGCGCCACCAAGGTAATTGACAATTATTTTACGTTGCTTTCTTGATGTTGAAACATCTCACAAAAGAATTTCTGGATTTGCGAGAGATATTTTAAGAAGATTGCTCTGATCTTAAATTTTTGTAGTTTTGTCATTTACTGTTGAATGTGAGGTTTTTTTTTCCTCTCTTGTTTACCATTATACGAAGAATTGTCTATGTTATTCATACTTAGTAGTGTATATAATTTTTTCTGATTAAGAAGTTTCTTTTTCAGGATTTGGTAATTAGTTATGCTTTTGATTTCCAGTTGGCCTGTTAATATTTTATCCTCTTTGCATGGAAGCTTTGAAGGTGAAGATACCAGGAATTCTCTCATTTTGAACTTTGCTCTTATGGGTACTAAGGTTCCATAAATGTGATGCTGTGACTGTCTTGTAGCTCATGTGCAAGCACTATGATCTGAATCCTTGACTTCTGATAACCTCTTTGTCAAACAGTAGAGTATCAAATTTGTGGTTCCCATTTATTTGTTTGCCACGTGATTGTATTATAAAGTTATCATGTACATAGTTCTCTCCGAGTCTCCGTTCTTCTGACTAGTGGGGGAAAATTCCTTGCTTTTGCTTTTTCTGAGAAGCAAACATGGAACTCTTTGAAATTTAATGGAACTTTAATGTGATCTTTTGCAGTTTCGTGAAACTCTTATCGAATTGGGACCTTTCTACGTCAAGGCAAGTCACTTTCTTTGTTGTGAAAATTTCTAGATACTTTTTTGTTTTGAAAGAGCATTAACATCTAAATGAATGCAAATATTGTATTATCTTATATTCTTCTAATTGCGCATTGGCAAGATGTACCTAGTTCAACCAAATTATGTTTGAATTTACAGCTTGGGCAGGCTTTGAGCACTAGGCCAGACATACTACCACCTGTATACTGCCAAGAGCTTGTTAAGTTACAGGTTACTAGCTTTCTGTGTTCCATGAGCCCCTTTGCTAGCGGGTCATGTTATTAAATGTTATATATAGCTTCCACTGAGATACTTCTCATAGCTTAATTTTTATATATGACAGGATCAAATACCCCCATTTCCAACGCATGTTGCAATCAAATCTATCGAGTCCCAGCTCGGTGTTCCCATTTCAGAAATTTTTGCCAATATCAGCCCTGAGCCTGTTGCAGCAGCATCCCTAGGGCAGGTCTATAAAGGTTACAGAGTTCTTTTTAAATAGTCATATGCTCCCCCAACAAACCCGCCCTCCCCGCCCTCCCCCCCCAACCAACAGATGTGCATGTCTTCTAGATATTCTTGTTCATTTTTCAAAAATGGATGCTTGTTGGAAACTCAAGCTGAATGGTTTATTTTTTATTTCAAGTTTTGCAGCTCACTTGCACAATGGGGAGCTGGTAGCTGTTAAAGTCCAAAGGCCTGGTATGTCACTTTCACTAACCCTCGATGCCTTGTTGTTCCATATGATTGGGGGCCAGTTAAAGCGATTTGCTAAGGCTCGCAGAGATCTATTAGTAGCAGTGAATGAGATGGTGAGTGTTCTGGATTTCATCTCTAAATCTTCATTATGTCTAAATACCTAGACTTTTTTATCTTATTATAGGGTCTGTGTATATACATGTGGTCACAACTATATGTTTTCCAAGTCGGTGATTGTCATACAATCAGAGAAGTTTTCACGTCCATGTGCTGTCTTTTTTCCCCAACAGTAGGGTTTTTCCCCTGTGGTTCCATTTTCTTTGATCACCTTGAAGTTCTTTGTTATGATATTGACAATGCACATGATGTTTATCATCTTATGGTTTCTCTTGAATAAACAGGTGAGGCACATGTTTGATGAAATTGATTACATCCTAGAGGCAAGCAATGCTGAGCGTTTTGCTTCTCTCTATGCTTCATATCCACGTAAGTTTTTCTGCACTTGCAACAAGCGCAGGGTGTTCATTAGATACAGAAGTCATTGAATAATGCTGGAGCTCTGCCTCTTATGTGATTGTTCTCACCAGTGTTGTGACATATTCTCTTCTAAGAACATTCTGTATTGAATTTCTGTCCAGAATATGCCTAAACATCTTTACCTGTTCCTCATTTTTAGGGCTTTTACCCCCTGTTTACAACATGTTGCATCCAGCCAGTTTTAATTGAAACTTTGTTCAGATGCTATTTTTTTACTGCTTTGCCATCTATTGTCTTTTTCAGAAAAATAGCCATTGGGAGAATGATTTAGGATGATTTGGATTTTCGTTTATAGGAATTAATTATATCACAAATGTTGGTGCATAGTTATTTTAAGGAGCTAATAAGCATTACATGATAATTACTCTGATACACCCAATGGAAATTTATGTGTAAGATTTGTTTTATAGGAGAACTTGCCATATGTCTAATTTTCTACCAAGGGAACTGTTATATTAGTAGAACTTTCTCTATGATTGACAGGTGATGGTAAGCCTACAGCTGGGAAAACTCTTAAACATAAAGAGGTAAACTGTATAAAAGTTCCAAAAATATATTGGGACCTTACCCGTAGGGCTGTGCTTACAATGGAGTGGATTGATGGAATTAAGCTTACAGATGAAATTGGCTTACAGAGGGCCTGTCTGAACAGAAAAGAACTAATTGACCAGGTACGTGGCAGGAATCACTCCACATCTATGTGCAGTGGCAATTTTTAATTGTTTGTTTTTCCACTTGTGACACTTTGGAAATAGGGCAACGGATTGCAGCAAAAAGAGTTTAATAATTGAATGAGAATGATTAAATTATGAATTTCTAAGTTAAAGAAACCCAGAATAGTTAATATCTGATTTTATTTAATGGATAGGTGAAGTTACTAAAATGAGACTTAAAAGAACTTTTATACTTGGCACATGAAAAATCACATGTTAGTTACCCAACTATTTAATTGACTTGGAACAGAACAATTGATCTCTATTCTATAGTAATAACATGAAACCGAATGGAAGTCACTCATAACATTAAGTTAAAGAACTAGACAAATGATAACTAGTGGGCTGGTTCAAAGGCTTATTGGGCCTGCTCGGGCTTAAAGTCTTACTAGATGCTCCTGCGTCAACTTGTGTGGAACATGAGTGAGTAGTTGTATCTTTGGTTCTAATATTCTTTATAATTTGTCAGTGTTATTAAAATTCTCATCTTCCTTTTTTTTAATCTCTCTTAGGGATTATACTGCTCTTTGAGACAATTGCTTGAGGTGGGATTTTTCCATGCTGACCCACATCCCGGTAACCTTGTTGCTTCCGATAGTGGTGCTCTTGTGTATTTTGATTTTGGAATGATGGGTGACATTCCTAGACATTTTCGTGTGGGACTCATTCAAGTGGTAAGAACAGTTGAATTATTATTAACTCAGGGCACAAGTTTAAAAATTGTTGTCAGCGAAGTTTTTCTTCATATAATTGACAAAAATGTATTTATTGCATTTTTCTAGTGTAAAGGTATGCATGCCCATTCCTCCCTTCCAATCTGATAACCTTCTAGTGATGTTAGCCCAATTATTGGGTTGCATCAGAGGTTTGGGAACAAAACTAGGAGGATGGTTTGAATGGCTGGAAAGAAACAGTCACACCACTGGATTGAGTGGCTGCTATATTTTATTAATCTAACTCTGCTATGAATGTTTAGCTCTTCTTGGTTCAATTTTCTTTTCCCACCTCTATTCTGGATTTTTTTAATTTTTAAATTGCATTTGCTACCTCGTGGGTTGCATCCCCTTTGATGTTTTTATTAAATTTCTTATATGTATACAGTATTATGAAAATTTCATATTTGGTTGCCTCATTGATAGTTTCTCATTCTGCCATGTAGTTTGGTGTTTTCTCCTCATTTTGCGTATGATGGTGCTAAATTTTAGTTCCTTTGAATTTCCTTTTGCTTATGTGTTAGTTGATAAATTTCTGTTTCTTTCAGCTTGTGCACTTTGTTAATCGTGACTCACTGGGTTTGGCAAATGACTTTCTTTCTTTGGGATTTATTCCTGAAGGGGTGGATATACAGTCAGTTGCAGATGCATTGCAAGCATCCTTTAGTGACCGGACTAGACAATCTCAAGATTTCCAGGTTTGTTCTTCATCTCTTTTTATATATCCTTAGAGCGTGGTTTTGGCTATCTGATCTCTTCAATTCTCAGTTTTGTTTATCAAATCAACTTAGGGTTACTAGGACATTACAAGTTATTCTGTCTATTAGATTTCTGCAACCGCTAACTGGGTTATTATGAACTTGATGTCCTCTTGTTTTGCTTCTCTCCTTGTTAGACACTTCTACAGTAAAATCTGTGGGAACAAAGTATTTCCTTGATTTAATTCTTGTAATGGATTCAGGGAATAATGGACCAACTATATGATGTTATGTATGAATTTAACTTCTCTCTTCCTCCGGATTATGCCCTGGTGATAAGGGCACTGGGATCACTAGAGGGCACTGCCAAGGTTCTGGATCCTGATTTCAAAGTTGTTGAGAGTTCTTATCCTTTTGTGATTGGAAGACTTCTGGCTGACCCAAACCCTGATATGAGAAAAATTTTAAAACAACTTCTCATACGTAACGATGGATCCATAAGGTGGAATAGGCTAGAACGCCTGGTAGGTTGTCTATTCTCTTTATTGCCGTCAATCTAGCATACTTCATGCATACATAGAACCATACCTTTGTACACAACTACACAGATACATATGTATTTTCATGTGTATTTTTAGAATGTGCATTAAACTTTACATTTTTTTTTTGTATCACATGATGAGTATTCCAATTTAAATGAATCTACAGAGTATCTTACATGCTTTGAATTTGTAATATTGGTTAATACAGTTCCATAGATACATGTAAATTTATATATCGATGACTCATCTATCTGGGCTAAAGTGTTGGAGGAGGTTTTTTGGCCATGAAAGTGTTGGAGGAGTTTAGGACCCCAATTTGTACAACAGATAATTATTATGCCCCCTTTTTTGACACAGATGGCGTAGTTGAGTATTGTTCACATTATGGGATGAGTGCATATCATTCCTTTTAAATTGAAGATATTCCCAATCACTAGCTTTTAAGACAATTTTTAATTAGTGAAATATTTGTATTTCTATCTACTTTCAATATTTTTATGAGGCATCTATATCTTGTTCCAGATTGCAGCAATATCTGAACAGTCGTCTGAGTCTGCTGGGGAGTCCACTAATTCAGAGGAGAGAACTCCGAATCCTTTGAGAAGGAAATCGTTTGACATGCATGCTGTTGTTTCCGCCACTGAAGATCTTTTCCACTTCATTCTCTCTGAGAAGGGCCAGAGGGTGCGTGTATTCCTTATTCGGGATATAATTGCTGCAGCTGATGCTTTTCTTAAGCATGAAGTTGTTGGTTGCATTCTAAATGAAAAGCCTGAAAACAGAGGCACGCTTGAATCAGAGGTAGTCTTAAATTTCTCCAAAGCTATGTCACAGTGGAGATATTATTACAAGCACTCCAGGATGGTGTTGGTTACGTATGTGTTATTTTCCTCTGTTTTGCAGGGACACGCCATGCTGATGAGGGTTGTGAATGGGTTTCAGTATCTCTCTCAAGCTGTAAAGTTGGCCCCAGAGGTGTGGACAGCAATGTTTATACGCATGGCCTTTACACCCAACGTTCATAGTTTTACTTTAGACATTGTTCAATCGCTAATCATTCATTTTAGCCGCG
Organism: Purshia tridentata; assembly: GCA_003254885.1. Lineage (NCBI taxonomy): Eukaryota > Viridiplantae > Streptophyta > Magnoliopsida > Rosales > Rosaceae > Purshia > Purshia tridentata. The sequence goes on along the minus strand of QANT01005927.1, from coordinate 1,726 downwards.
AAGTCCCTGAAACTACTTTTGTTTGTATATCTAGACTTATGCACAAGATGGCTAAAAACCGCAGCTCTACTGAACTATGACATTAATATTTTTTCTCATTCAAGTTTTATCGCATCCCATTTTTTTCTCTTTTCCTTACAAATTTGTATATACAGTAAGCAGTTGTTCACACTCAAAATGAAAGGGGAGAAAGTTACCAAAGCAGTAACTTTGTTTTGCAGAGAAGAAGATTTTGTTTGAAACTTTCTTTCTATCAAAACCTCTTTCCTTTTCTTCTTTGTTTATGGAGATATACACAACTCTCCACCATTCATATCTTACAGGCCACCACCCTCATTCCCTTGTGAGAAGGGAATTAAGGTGAACCAGAAAAATATTAGAAAACCTGAAAGCTCTCATTTATTTTGAATATCCCGTCGTACTCAATACAAATATATACATATTTTGATGATGTACGTGAGGGGTCGTGAATTTTCTTTTGGATTATTAGCAAATGAGAAGTTTTATGTTGGGTGTGTGTGTGTGTGAAATGTTGAGTGTGTGAAATGTTGAATAAGGAGAGAAGGTGAAAAGAGCGGGTTCAGTACTGACTAATAAGGGTAATGTAGTAATTAGAGTTGGGTTATATAAGAACAAATTAAATTTGAAAATGTAAGTGTCGTTTAATTAAGAAGTTAAAAGTAAGAAATAATTGGGTGTATATAAATTTTCTTTAGCAAAAACTTGGCATAAGATTCTCTTAAGATAGTAGAGACAAATACCATGCAATAGTGATTTTGGATAATGAGAAGTTCTTACTCACTGGCTTTGTCGGTGGATTCAATGAGTGAAGTCTCTTTGGAGTTCAGCAATGCTCTGTCATTTGTTCTTGTCGTAGTTCGTTTGGATTGTTTCGGATTTATGGATAGATAAACCATTGAGTTGGAACTGGGTATTTTTTGTTTTTAAATAAAATGCTTGATGGATGACATATTATTTGACATTTTCTACTTTTTAATTATCGGGTGTTTTGAATTTGAGTGAGAGAAGATTCAAAGTGGGTTTTGCTTATACTAGTCACTAGTGGCTTATTTAAAACAAAATTGAGAAATACTAAGGCTCCGTTTGAGATTATAGTGAAACACCTAAAAGCTGTAGTGAGTGATAATTCTAGGTCACTCACAACAGTTTTTTGGTATTTGGTAAAAATTTAAAAACTATAATGACTCACAATTTGAGGTCACTCACTACAGAAACCCACTACAACTTGAAACCTGTCTTTTAAAACTGTAGTGAGTAAAAGTTGTAGGCTCCCATATTTTAATTTTTTTTTTGCCCACTATATCCTCAATGTTTTTACAAAATCAGAAAAAATATCCCAACATATTCCATCGTACGTTCTTTATTTTCATTGTTCTTGATATTATTAATCATGATATTTTATTGGTACCATTAAAATTAAAATATTTCAACAAAAATAATATGCATACTTATTTAATAATTTTGTTTTGTGCACAAAAAATTATAAACTAGTAAAATACCATTTTTTTCTCCAAATAAATAAGTTAAAAACATTTTTAACATTATGTCTATTTTAGTAATTATAAACAGTTACAGTAGTTTTGTATACAATTTACCAAACACTTTCATTCTGCACAGCAGTTTTGAAAACATAGTTTACCAAACATTCAGCTGACTTTACTTCACAGCTGTTTTGTTTCACGGCTGTTTTACTTCACAGCAGTTG
>QANT01005923.1:0-35259 GCA_003254885.1 Purshia tridentata | reverse complement strand
CCTTCTCAAAGTACAATTACTAACATTATTGTTCTCTCAAAGTATAATTACTAATATTGTTTTTCGAAACATTGTGTCCATGTTTTAGGTACAAATGAGTAATAGTTTGGTAAAGAGAATATGGATGAATTAAGGTAATTTATAAGTATGCAAGGTTTAGCTTATTTTTGTTCTTTGTAGGAAAACATACCTAGCTTGTTGACTTGCTCAACAAACATATTAATTGCAAGCCTTTTGTTGATGCAAAAATCTGCTCAGACCCTTGCAAACAACTTAAATGAAGGCTTCTGCTGACGTGGCAAGCTGGAGTTCTGAGAAGTTGATCCGAGCACGTCAGTTAGCTGATTTTGAACTTCTTCCTGCAAGCTGATTAGAAAAGAGCATCGGTGTGATTTCAGCCAAAGGTACTCTGATGGTAAAGTTAGAGAGATGCAAGGAAGGAGATGCAGGTGCAGATGAGGAACACAATAAGAACTTTGGATGAAGATGAAGGAAAAGAGGTAAGCTCTCTGGGTGTATTTCTTCAGAGCTTGAACAAGTTTTTAGCTGAATTTTTGTCTTTTTTTTTTCCTTGTGAACATGCTTTTACTTATAGGCAAAGGGTGTAAGATATTTCAGCTGGGTCTGTAGGGGCAATCATGGTGCATTGTAGGTATTAAATGCTGGGTTTATGGCAGGTCAGGTGGCTGACAGACTCCTTACTTAATGCAAGGGAAGTGACCACCAAATGGCTGGAAGTCACTGGCATTAAATGGAAGTAAAGCAAAGTGAATAAGCCATAAATTCAAAACATAAAGGTACTTTCAGTGTGTTAGGCGCAATAACTGCTACTGTGGGCGTGCTCGGCTCGGAAGAAGATCAATCCGCTCCAAGCAAGGCTTTGAACTGTAGTGAACCCAAGCGGTAGTTGATTCTCCCAGACAGTGCTCAGTTCGGAAGAGACAATGGCTTCTGATCCGAACACACAAAGGGTGAGACGGTGGCCAGAAGGTCGTCAGCTGAAGAAGAATACTTCGGATGGTCAACGCTCGGATCCGATCCGAACGTTGATAACTAGTTGGTAAGCCTGTGTGTAGGTTCACTCCGTTCGGATCAGATCGAGCAATGGGATCTGATCCAAAACAGTTGCCTCAGTGGACCTTTGACTGAAGTGATGGCGTTGCACTCGGACGCGAGACCCCATATAACCTGTAGACATTGACCATTGACTCTTATTGGGGGTGTCATCCCCAAACACCTTTAATTTGAACAATCCAGAAATCTAAAACCCCCAACCAACTTAAGTAACGCGTCCAATACAAGTTTTTGATGTTGATTGCTCAACTATCTGTTACTCCATGTGTTACACAAGTTATACATATATACATATATATATATATATATATATATATTACATTGTAAAATGCTTTGAGGCCATCCTTACTTCAAGTTAGAAGACTGTGGGCCATCCTTAATTATATATGTGTACCATTCTTGCCTTTTCCTCTTGTACGTTTGTTTAAATTTTAGTGCAACGATTTTCATGTTCCCTTGTTGCTTCTGATTGACTTGGTAAGATGACCAGAATGGAGCCAAAGGTGTATTTATAACGACACCAGAGAAACCAAACCTACCACATATTCATTGCTTGAGAGAAAAATGACCGACTCACCAAAAAAATGTGGGTGCAGCTGGTTCAAGACCTTCCAATACCAGGAAGGCAGGGACTCTGCGAGCGATGCACGTAATGTTTTGCTGGTAGTTGCCGCACTGATCACTGCAGTGACCTTCCAAGCTGGGGTCAATCCTCCGGGAGGCGTCTGGCAAGACACTGACAATGATCACAATGCAGGAACAGCCATTTATGCAAATCAGAAGGGAGCGTTTTATGTGTTCTTGTTATCAAACACCTTGGCTCTTTCCACTTCAATCTTCATAATCATATTACTCACTAATAAGTTCCCTTTCCATTTGGAGGTATTGGTTGCCACAGCTTCTATGATTGTGACTTATGGTTCTGCAGTATTTGCTGTCACCCCAAATGAGTCCGTGCAGTTTCGTTATATATTGACTGCTGCTGCTTTGCCTTATCTATTTAGGCTTTTGATTCTGACGTTCAACAAGTTTAGATCTCAGTCCCAAAATACCTAGTTAAGTGGATGGTCAACTAAATAATGTTGTACGTGAATGTTATTGTGTTCAACAATTTTAGGAGTGTGTAGGAATTTGCTATGATAAAGAATAAAGTTCAATTTTTCCTAGCTATGTAACTATGTTGGGTGCCTGCAGTACCATAATTTGTTTCCATCATAAACAAACTTTGTGCTTCTCATTTTCTTAGATGTAATGTAATGAGCATACTTGACCAATAAACTTGATCTATTGGGTTGCCTGGGCTGGGCTACAGACCGGCCAAGATTTTCCTTTTTAATAAAATTACATGTAAATGTACAAGCCCATGATCATTTTGGAGGCCATCACATACAGTTAGTGGGTTTGAGTTGGCCATTTCTTAACTCGAACACAAATATAATACGACTTGTTAAACATGAATAATAAACAGATCGAGTTAGTATCAAACAATGTAATACAATGAAGAAAATGAATAATTTTTCTCATTTTTTAATTTGTATTATATGACATATTATAGAATTACAATTCATTTCTATTGGGTTTTAATGGTATTATGATTAAATATATTTTTTATGTTTTAAAGATAATGCATAAGTAGCTACTTCGGTTTAAAAATATAAGAAATTATGTTTAAGTTTTAGTTCATTAGATATATATAGGTCAACTTGAACAAGAGACGATTATAAATGGATTGAGTTAAAGTTGAGTCACTCGACATGATTAATTAAACGGGTCAAATTAAGGTTGAGTAGTATTTAATAAAAACACAAAATGGCATGACACGAATCCGATATAACATGACCCATTGCCAATGCTACTAGTCTACTTTCCAGCTCACTAGCTATCTGCTATCGATAAATAATGTTATGTTACTAGCTGTTAATCTACACTAGATAAAAGGGATTGTATTTACATGTGTGGTCAGATTAATAATAATCTGTGAACATAACGTACCAACTTGTTTAACAAGAAACTATGACGTTTACAACTCTGCGCGCTGCACTTACAACCTCCTATAGCCAGCCTGTCAAATTTTACAACTCAGTGCTATAGTTTGTCTACTAGAAACTTAATTTCTCTCTCTCTCTCTCTCTCTCCCCTTATCCTCTAGTTGTCCATGATTGCACATGTACCTAGTTCCCCTCTCAAGATCAATACAACTGTCCAACAAAACCAACTGTCTATATATACCAAATACAACTACAATAAAATAGTGCTCTGTGTACTGTAATCTTTGGTTCACCTGACCTACCCCATGTCACCAAACAAGCTTTACATTCAACCCTCATATTCCTTCCAAATTGTGACCAAGTATGAGCACATTGACATGCCTGCCACCAGTATATACACTTGTGGCAACCATAAAATAAAGGTTAAAGGAATCCTAACATATATATATTGATAAGAACAAGTATCAGCCAAGAAGCGATTTACAGGCTTTTTTTTTTTTCCAGACTGGAAAGTCAAGACTCATCTGTACATTCCAAATAACTACAATTACAAAACCCGAAAAGTAAAACCCAACAAAAGGAAAATAAGAAGAGTACACAAAAATCTAATGCTCATTGTGCCAACCCATAAATATAGGAAAAGTACAAAAGTGACTGCCTCCTCAACAACTATTTTTTGGGTCATTCTTTAAGCTTAAACAGCTAGCTGCTGTTGCTGATGGGAGGGTTCATCCTCATCAAAACACAAGTGGAGCTTTAGTGATTTTCCTAAACTAAGAGAAGAATCCACGGAATCCAGAGGAGGTTGCAAGAGAAGCATCTCTCTTTGGAGGTAGGAACAGTAGGTGGTGAAGGTGGTGGGAGTCACATTCAAGTTGAAGCTCAAGCCAAATAGGAAATCCACTTCAAGAAAATTCATCTCTCTTGTGCTAATTCCTCCAACTTTTGCATAATAAGCATTGTTGTAGTACCTGAACATTACACCACATATTTAAAAATGGAAATTAGTTAATTCATACAAAGATATTTGGGGATCAACCAACAGCAAAAATATATTATTACATAAGTGGTTTTAACATAATTAGTGAAATCACTGAGAGATCCCAACATGTCAATTAACCATTTAATTGGTGGCTATGGCTAGATTGGGCATATGATGACCATATGGTCCAATATGTTTCATCATAAAGTTATTGGCTTCATATACAGTTGATCAAATTTATTTTATTTTGTCAACATGTGCACCTTGATGGACTGCCATATATATATAGGGAAGACAGGGTATCACATGGCTGGACTTAGTTGGATATCCAGTCAAACAAGAAATCAAAATTTTAACTCGATCTGAGGTAAGAGCTTCCAATTTCTTCAGAGTAATTATAGAGTTATGTCAAATTATGAAGAAACAATAGCACAGAGATTAATCAAACCCAGGTCAGAAAATAGTGAGAACTAAAGCACAGAGAGCTTGATTTGCCAAAACCCATCAGAGAAAAATCCCAATTCCATGATTCATATTTTTCCATCCACACTCATTCATTGAACATAAACAAAAAGTTGCATGGTTAGATATAATGAAACAAATGCAAGAAATGAACCAAACCCAGATCATAAAATAGGAAGCACTATAGGCACATAATAGAGTGAAACCCATTAAAAAAATCCATGGAGTTCATAATTTTGCATCTACACTCACGCATGAAACATAATCTAGAAGTAGCATAATTACATGAACCCAATGCAACTCAATGTCCACCAAAACAAATGCAAAGTCTTTGAATTCTCTCAAAATCTTTATGATAAACTCAAAGGCCAAAAGACCAAATCCAAGATATCCCAATTCAGTTCATGAGCTAATACATTAGTTGATTCAAGTCCAATTAATACTTACATATCATCCATGAATTTTGCAGCCACCATGACACTAGTAATCAGCAAGCGGTGAACATTGAAGGAATTGATTGGCAACAAGGGTTGCCTCTGAGAAAATCGATCTAGATAAACATATGCAACAATTAAGCAAGAGGGGCTGCAATTGGCATACTTGAAAATCCTCTCCAGGTAGCTCTGAATTGAAATTGGGGGTCTGCTTAGACCATGAAAGACTGAGACTTTCTGGGGTTGGAATTGGCAATTGAGGTCGTTTGATTCAGCCACCCTTTGAACCAGAGAAGAGAGAAATGTGATGATCTTGGTCATCACCACTGGGTTCTCTAGCTCTGCCATTGATGATGAGCAAGTTTTGGTGCTAAAGTTTTTGAATTTATGTTGGTGCTGTATGCTTATGTTGGGTTGGGCTATATATAACTATATAAGGGTAGTAATCAATAAATATTTTTTTATTTTTGTTATTTGTTTTTTAGTTAAAGAAAGGTAAGGAAGATAAAAGATAGTCGATGTGAAACCAGACACAAACATATATAAAACTAAACATGATTTGAAACTGCTTTTACTTTTTAGTTTTTATTTTATAAATCATTGATTCTATTTCTATGTAAATTTTCATAGAACATTCCTCATTTTTCAGGTGAAAAATAATGGTAGTTAACTTAATAGGTATTTGTTATGACCAAATTACCAAAATAGCCTCAGAAATTTGAATTATGACTTTATATATCCCCATCAGTTTAGTAGGCTTGTGAGACTAGCTAATCTCATTTTTGAGGTAGTGGATTTTAAGTTGGGTAATGATTTGGTGTCCTTTTTTTTTACTTTTTCATTTTTCTAACCTCTTAAAGAGGGAATAAAGATGGATTAATGGTGTGAATAATGTCTCTTTCCACAAATGAATTTGGGTTTTTCTAGTGATTTGCTGTGACAATGGTGATGGCATGCCATACACATCATGTGATTACATGTGAGAAAATTTTGATTGCAAAATGGGGGTCCCACACTTAAGAGATGTTGCATCTTTGCATGTGTTGGGATTCCATGTAATCGGGTGGCATAACATGGATTTGCTATGTTGACCCACGGCATTCAAATATATATATATGCTGCTTTTGCTCCAAGCAATAAGAATACCCAAAATGTTGCAAATTTTAGGGATGTATGGTGAGTTGGGTTTAAGATTGGGTCATGTTATCCGGATCTTGAGGGCTTGACTAATACAATAGGATATAAGACGCAAATTTGGATGAACACACAAATAAAAAGGAGAGAGAAAAACATATGAGTGTAATCTTATTCTACCAACCAAAGAAAAGTTTAAATTGATTGAATATAAATATCTGCGGTGCATAAAATTCATCATTGCCTGAAATAAATGCAGCAAAGATTTTCTTTTTAATTTGTTTTTTTTAATTACTTTTTTCCTCTGTCTTTTTTATTTCAAGCTAAAGTACAGGCCTAGGCTCCAGCAAAGATCATCTGTTTGTAGACATCTAGGTTCTCATGTTGTAGCTACCATGTTATAGGTTCATCATCATATTATATAACTATAGACTTGTGTATATATATATATATATATATATATCATGTGTTTGTGTTGGAGTAGTGACCCATGAACAGGGCAAAGCATGTTTCTGTGAGAGTAACATCTCAGCACTTGTATTGGGATCAAGCTTTCAAGCTTGTCTGTTGCAGCCAAACCCATGTGCTGCTCACGTGATCCCCTTCCCTCCCGCATCCATCCAAAAAACACACACACACAAAAGAAAAGAGAAACCCTAAGTACTAAATTGTCGACTGCATAATTTGATACCACAAAATGGAATAAGCCATAGTCTTCTCTAGACTTGGATAATAAAAATAGAAAACTTGGACCATTATCCCCCACATGTTCTACATTTTGAGCACATGCTAGTGGGGCCTCCTGTAATATGATATTGATCATTCTTCTTTATTAATAAGTTATACAGACCCCCTTCTCCAAAAAAATTTACAAAAGCTCCTTGTTACAAGCCTAAGATTTTGGACATCCTCCAATCAATAAACTATGCCAAATTGATAAAACTGATATCTTCACACTTGGTGACTAATCTTCGATTTTATTTCTTGTATGTTTTCTTATTAACCCACTTCTTTTGTTCATGTAGTTGGCAGTAATAATATCAGAAAATCAACAGAGATCTAAACAAAATTTCTTACTCGGCCTCTGGCTCTGTCTAACATTACTCTAATCCAGATGCCTAATCAGGCATTCCAACACTTTCATATGTCCTGTCCTGGTTTTTTTTTTTTTTTTTAGCCAAGTACTGTGCTGGTACCTCTGCTACCCCCTTTTGCAGCTACAGGAATGTGCTTGGACCTTGGCTCCCATTGTGCAGACAGGTTCCCAAATCTAATGCAGCTCAGCCATAACAAAATTATTAATTTGAACCGACTTAATTTATCATTTTGATAACCATTCCTCTAATAGAGAGGAGACCTATATGTGTAACTTGTTTTAAAAGTTAGACCTATCTCAATGGCCTTAAGAGATTAATCTGGGGTACAATGGCAAAACTTTTGGGACATGTACCCTTTAAAGCTTAATTAAACAGCTGCTAGCTGTTGTTGTTGATGGACAACAGCAGCAGCAGTACTGGTTCTCCAGTGGTTTCTCTAAAATAAGAGGAGAACGTGCAGAATATTCCAGAGGAGGTTGCAAGAGCAGCATCTCTCTTTGGAGGTAGGAAAAATAGGTGGTGAAGGTGGTGGGAGTGACATTCAAGTTGAAGCTCAAACTAAATAGGAAATCCACTTCAAGCGTATTCATCTCTCTTGTGCTGATTCCTCCAATTCTTGCATAATAAGCATTGTTGTAGTACCTGAACATTACACCACATGATAAAGAAGAATGAGAATTAGTTCATTCCTAAAGACATATTTGGGGAACAACAAAATGAAAAGAGATAAGATCCCAACATGTCAATTAAGTTCATATTTAGTGAGTAAGGCTAGAGTGGGCATATGATGTTTAAACTTCAAAGGATCCAATATATTTTTTTCAAAAGTTTATTGATTTCATAAAACTGATCAAATTCATTGAATGTTGTCATCATTTGCATCTTGGTGGACATATTTATAGGAAGACTTTGTTGGATTGGCAACTAAAAGCATTACATGGAGACTGAACACCCACTATATATAATCAAGATCATCCTAAATAGGAAGATTAGGTATTATTCTTTTTTTTAAAAAAAAAAAATTTAAACAAGGAATCATCAACATTCTATCTCTGAGGTTAGAACTTCCAATATCTTCTGAGTAATTATAGAGTTTTATGAATTTATTAACACACCAATGCAAAAAATTAATCCAAACCCAGACCAGAAAACAGAGACCACTATAGCACAGAGAGCATGATATGATCAATCCCATCAAAAACAGAATCCATGTTACCATGTAGCTCATAGTTTTCCATCTACACTGATGCATGAAATATAATCCAAAAGTTCAGAAATCAGAAACCCAGAAATCAAGAAACATAATCTAAAAGTTGCATGCATGATTGCATGAACACAATACAAGCCACCAATGGCCATCAAAAGTTCAAACCCAAGATTAATTTTCCAAATCATGTTCATGACAAGCTAATAAAATAATTATTGATTAAACTCCAATGAATACTTACATATCATCCATGAATTTTGCAGCCACCATGACACTAGTCACGAGCAAACGATGAACATTGAAGGAATTGATTGGCAACCAGGGTTGTCTCTGAGAAAATCGATCTAGATAAACATATGCAACAATTAAGCAAGAGGGGCTGCAACTTGCATACTTGAAAATTCTCTCCAGGTAGCTCTGAATGGAAATTGTGGGTCTGCTAAGGCCATGAAAGACCGAGATTTTCTGGGGTTGGAATTGAGAATTGAAGTCGTTTGATTCAGCCACCCTTTGGACCAGGAATGAGAGAAATTCGGTGATCCGGGTCATCACCATTGGGTTCTCTAGCTCTGCCATTGATGATTGATCAGCAAGTTTTGGTGCTATAGTGTATGTATTTTTGTGGGTGCTTAATGCTTGTGTTGGGCTATATATAAGGGCAGTTATCAATCACATTTTTTTATATTTCTGGCTAGCTTTTTGTTTTTTAGTTGCAAGAAAACCAAGTAAGATTTGTTTTTCTGTTCCAAAAAGAAAAATACCAAGTAAGAAAAATATATTTAAAACGAAAATTTTGGTTGCAGGAGTTCTTTTCTTGAAAAATGTATAAAAAATGTTTTTTTTTTTTCATTACCAAATTCCATGTTTTGAGAATACTAAACCCATGGATTAATTAATGTTTGAAAAACACATGGATTCTTAAAATTAACCCTTGTCTATATACCAAGTAAGAAAAATATATTTAAAACGAAAATGTTGGTTGCAGGAGTTCTTTTCTTGAAAAATGTATAAAAAATGTTTTTTTTTNCCAAATTCCATGTTTTGAGAATACTAAACCCATGGATTAATTAATGTTTGAAAAACACATGGATTCTTAAAATTAACCCTTGTCTATTTACCAAAAAAAAAAATGACCTCAAATCTTATCCCAGATTCCCAACAGATTCCTTGTACTAACTCAAAGTTACTCAACCACTTACAAGAAGTCTTACTATATTATCATAATTATAATAGCATATATAGTACTAATGGTCCCTTGGGTTGGGAATCATGTATATATTTGTGTTGGGTGAAGCATATATGAGCAAAAGCAAAGCATGTTTCTGTGAGAGTAACATCTCGATCAGGACTTGTACATTGGGATCAAAACTCAGAATGCAACTTATCGTCTATTGTACACTTGGGCTGCATAATTTTGGCACCCCAAAATAGAAAAAATTAACCTTTAAAGATAAGAAAATCGAAAATAGAAGACTAATTTAGACCACTCTCTCACTCTCACCACATGTTCTTCATTTTGAGTGCATGCTACGTACTATGCTAGTGAGTGGGAACCATGTTACTGAACAAAATTGAGGAAAAAAATTGGAGGTGCATAAGAATGGTATTTAATGTCTCTATACCGAAATTCCTTAATTATATATGCTCTCGTCTTTTTATTTTCCTTTTCCTTAATCAAAATGGTATATATATCTCTAGTGATCTAGTTAAATTTAAATTAAAACATGGAATTTATTTATACATTTATTTATAAAAAGCCAGCTAGCTAGCCAAAGAAAGACTCAGATATGAAAAATGGTGTCCAAATATATGCATACCCTTTAACAACCTTATTAGCTGTTTGTCTATTTCATATACATATATAGTTTAAGAAGAGGTTTTTGTTTTTGAAAGTTTTTAGTTTTAAGTATGCTGGTTGATCTTTAAATTCTTACATATCTGGCATCTTTCATAATACTTGCTGTTCTTTTAACTGAAAAAAACCAAATTCCAAAAATAAAAATGTTATTTATAACTGCCCTCATATATATAGCCCAACACAATTACACAAGAATTAAGCACCAACAAAAATTCAAACACTTTTAGCACCAAAACTTGGTCATTAATGACAGAGCTAGAGAACCCAAGGGTGATGACCAAGATCATCAAATTTCTCTCATTTCTTGTTCAAAGAGTGTCTGAATCAAACGACTTCAATTCTCAATTCCAACCCCAGAAAGTCTCAGTCTTTAATGGCCTAAGCAGACCCACAATTTCCATTCAGAGCTACCTGGAGAGAATTTTCAAGTATGCCGATTGCAGCCCCTCTTGCTTAATTGTTGCATATGTATATTTGGATCGCTTTGCTCAGAAGCAACCTTTGTGCCCAATCAATTCCTTCAACGTTCATCGCTTGCTCATTACTAGTGTCATGGTGGCTACAAAATTCATGGATGATATGTAAGTTTTAACTGGAGTTTAATGAATCATTAATTTATTAGCTTGTTATGAACATGATTCTGGAAATTAATCTTGGGTTTGAACTTTTAAAGCCACTGATGACTTGCATTGTGTTCATCTAATCATGCAACTTTTAGATGTGTTTCTTGGTTTCTGGGTTTCAAATTTCTTAACTCTTAGATTATGTTTCATGCATGAGGTTAGATGGAAAAATATGAACTCCATGAACATTTTTTGATGGGTTTTATTTTATTAAGCTGTAGTGATCTCTGTTTTCTGATCTGGGTTTGGTGTATTTCTTGCATCGGTATAATTTCAGAAAACTCTATAATTACTCAGAAGAAATTGAAAGTTCTAACTTCAGAAATAAAATTTTGATGATTCCTTGTTTAATTTAAAAAAATTTAAGAGCTAAAATATCTAACATTCCAATTTAGGATGATGTTGATTATATATAGTACTTGGGTGTTGACTGTTGAGTCTCCAATAATGTTTGAATTGTAAACCCAACAAAGTCCAGCCATGTGATACGCTGGCTTACCTACAAATATAAGTCCACATTCCACAAAGATGGCACATGATGAAAAATTTCAATATACTTGATCAATTTGATCCTATGAACATTATATGCCCAACTAGCCATAGTCAACATTTAAGAACCTAAATTGAAATGTTGGGATCATATCTTTTTTCTTTTTGTTGATACCCAAATAAGTATGTAGAATTTAACTAATTCCCATCTTTATATATTGGTGTAATGTTCAGATACTACAACAATGCTTTTTATGCAAGAATTGGAGGAATCAACACAAGAGAGATGAATATTCTTGAAGTGGATTTCCTATTTGGTTTGAGCTTCAATTTGAATGTGACTCCCACCACCTTCACCACCTACTGTTCCTACCTCCAAAGAGAGATGCTAATCTTGAAACCTCCTCTGGATTATCCACCTTCTTCGCTTATTTTAGGAAAACCGGCCACTAAAGACCCAGTACTTGTGCTGTTGGAGGATGAACATTCCCATCAACAACAGCTAGCTGCTGTTTAATGAACATTTAAAAGGTGTTCCCAAAGAGTACTTGTGTACCCAGTTTAATCTCCCAAGCCCATTGAGTTGCATATATATCAAGGTAGCAGAGGCAAATAGCACCATGCCAAATATGAGGGGAGCGACATGGCAGGGCTGGTGATGGTTGAGCTGTATTGGATTTCTGAGGCTGTCTGCATCGTGCAGTCGAAGGTCTAACCACGTTGCTGTAGTGGTACCATGCACATTTCTGTAGGGAAGTGTTGTAATCATTGGATCCATTTGAAAGAAGTCAGATGGTTGGGATCAAAAGTAGATAAGAGAATTATAGAATTACAAAACCAAAATTGAGTAAAAAAAGAAAATTATGGAGTTTTGAGTGTCCATAGAATCCCTCATATAGAATTCCCCTTCTAGTTTACTGGTACCGTAGCACGTGGACAAATTTGAAATGGGCCAAGACACTTGAATAAAACCCACTCGGCAAAACAGGGCACTGCAAGTTTCACCAAAATTCAAGCCTTAATGAGCTTTATTCATCTCTCACCACATTAATTAATAATCCAGATTATTTTATACTATTCGACTATTTTTATATCAGTCCAAAACCAAGATTATTTTTGAGTTTATTACACAAATACCCCTTGAGGTTTCAAAAATTACAGCTACACCCCTTATAGTGATCTCTACTTTCTTTATTACATTTTGATAATCTATAGTTTGTTTTCCTTAAATCAATTCATCGATATATTATTATATGTGATATGTTAGACCGCGTGGTTGTGTAATCAATTCATTACAATTATTAATATCCAAAACCTTAAACCCTAAATTAAAAACTCATTGTCATCCAACCATATTATAAAGTAATGTTACATGACAGTATTACGATCACATACAATAATATTTCCAATTTAATAACCTAGTGTTCACATATTTTTTTAGTTAGTACGCCTCCACTTTTTTTTTTCTTTTTTTTTTGTGAGAGGGGAAAGATTCAATATTGTGGAAAGAAAACCAATAGTAATTAGTCTTAGTCTCCACTTCTTAATTTATAGTTTTCAAGTCACACAATTTGTTTTTGGCAATGAGTCAGACTAACTTTATTTTGATTACAAAGGAGAGGGGAGAGTTCGAACCTAACTATGTAGGAGGAGTTTTTTCTTGGCCAACTAGGCTAACCCTAATTACACTAACTTTATTATTGAAAAACAAAAAAGTCACACTAACTTTTACATAATGGGCTACTATACACAATTGGAGAAGAACTTACCTGCAACAGGGTGTTGATGTGGCATCTCTAACATGAGAAAAAAAAGGTTGAAACATTAAGTTGTAGTACCTCTATTTCTCTCATGTTGGGATGCCACGCCACTATCCTATTGTAGGTAAGTTATTCTCGTATAATTGTCGTCAAAACATTGCTGCTGGTCCCTTGCCATGCATATTAGACTTTAATGCTTTTGGATTTTCTTCTGATTAGATTGTTTGACCTTTCTCTCAAAGTCTCAAGACAATGGGAATAGATTGAGGCCAATAAACACAGTTGGCAGAACTCCAAGATTTGAGGGCTCTAGAGCACTCCGAAAAAATGAATTTAAGAAGGGTTTGGTCAGTTTGACAAGTAATTATAACTAATACGTACATAAAGAAAAATTAATGGAAAATGTATGGAAAATGGCTCACATATTGTCAAATTTGATCTTCATCTGATTGCAACTAGGTATTAAATATTCTCAAGGACTCTCTTTGTTTCCACTAAAACCTTTCTCAACCCACCATGGTATATATTTAGATTTTTTTTATGCTGATTTTCATTGTTGTGTTCATGGACTGATCTTGCAGAGAAACTGCAAACTTCAAGCATCTTAAGAGCATGAAGATAATTTTTCTTATGGAAAGGGTTTATAGTCTTTCATTTTTGAAGTGCATGTGCTTCTCATTAATTTCTATAATGATCCTTGTGATGGAAGCTGTAGTGGTCGAGCTTAATGATCAAATTATAAATAATTTTTGTGGAGATGAGATTAAGTTTGATGGTATTTTATCAGATGACATATTTTACAACTTTTTGTTTTTTTTTCTACGATTCTAGTAACCTTCCAATGTTACTGAGGAGTTTTGGTATTAATCTGTTGACTTCTCATCCCCAATTATCATGTTTATACACATAGAAGAGACGCCCATAGAAGAGAGGCCCAAATACTTAGGGCACAAGTAAAACATAAGTAGGCCCATATACAAGTACTACCTAACAGTTACCCTCCTTTTCACAAAATTTGTCATCTTTATCATTCTTAATGATCTTGTATATACAAACTGCCTACTGGTTTAGAAGTATTTCACTCCCTGATGTTGGAGAAATACTATATAATAAGCCCTTGGAGTTAGAAGAACAAGTTGTGGGTTAGCATTAGGATATCCGGATAGTAATAATTTCAAGACACATGAGAGAATAATAAATGACAAATTGACAACAGAATTATACGAATGGAAAAAGAAAATTATATTCGTAAACCCATAACTTGTCTTCTGTTCTTTCAGTCAGGTCAACATATTCAATGGACTGTATAGCTACCAAAACTTCTTGTCCTTTAAGCTACTCAAAATTACATGGGGAATTTAATATAGACTTTACGGTACCACAAAAGAAAAGTGGAGATGGGCTCCAGTCAAACAAATTACCAAGGTATTACTCTGCAGATCAGAGGAAGGCCCTTCCAACCTGGCAACTTGCATATACCAAGCTACTACAGATAGAACCATGAAACTTCATCATCGGCATAAAAGGTAGGAGCCAACTGAACCTTGAAAGGAGCCCATTTCAGTAAAAATCTTTCCCTGCACCTGACAACAAAGATCAGGTTTTCCAACACATGCGTTGAAGAAAGAAGAAGTATCACAGGGTACCCTGCAGTTGGTTCAAAAGCATTTCAGACCCATCATCTGCTTTCTCATCATCGTCATCATTCTTGTTAACATTGGTCCTATCTTTCTCTAATGATAGATCATTATCACTAACATCTTCATCAGATAAGCCAACAAGTGATGCATATGACTTATCTTTAAGCTGTCCTGACTGCCTCAAAAATCCCACCAAAACCTCTTTGCTTTCCAAATCAGATTCTTTCTCACAGAGTTCAAAGAAGGAAGTCACATTTATGGGCTTTGGCCTCCAGCTCTTTGATCCCTCAGCAGAAAAAGCTTCTTTCCAGCAAGATAATGCTTCAGAAAGTGTCCCCTCTCCAATATGCCCTTCAGCAAGGGTCTCCCACGTACTCGAATTCGGTTTTCCTCCTACTTCAACCATGTGGTCATAGAAACTCAGGGCTTTATCAAAATCCCCTTCTTTAATATAACAAGCCATGAAAAGATTTGCAATTCTAGGGTCGTAAGTTGACTTAACTGTCAGCCATTCCTCATAAATCTTCTCTGCTCCTTCAACATCACCTACTCTGATTAGAGAAGAGATGATAGCATGGTATCCCAAATTCGGAATACTGGGAAAAATTGATTTGTATACGTTCCATACTCGATAAATCTCCTCCTTTTTACCAACACTACCATACAGACTTAAAAGATAATGATAAGGTATGCGATCCCGACCTGTTATTCTACTCTCAACCTTCTTTAGGCAAGAGTC
Source organism: Purshia tridentata (assembly GCA_003254885.1). Classification (NCBI taxonomy): domain Eukaryota; kingdom Viridiplantae; phylum Streptophyta; class Magnoliopsida; order Rosales; family Rosaceae; genus Purshia; species Purshia tridentata. The sequence goes on along the minus strand of QANT01005923.1, from coordinate 19,772 downwards.
AGCCTTTTCAATGTCCCCCATCTTGATGTACATTGTAGCCATTGTGCTGAATGTGGTCCAGTTGGGATTAATAAGTTTGTCGTGTTTCATCTGTTCATATACCTGTTCCATCCGTTCTGCAGATCCTTGGGATCCACGAGACGATAACCAGATATTATAGGAGTATATATCTAGCTGGATGTTTTTCTCCATCATTTCAGAAATAATCGAATCAACTTTATCATATTCCTTGAGGTTCATATAGAGTGTCATCATCACATTAAATGGAAGCGAGTGCATTGCATGACCTTTACTTCTCATTCTATCAAGCAAAGATTCTGCCTTCTCTTTCAATTTAGCCCGGACATAGGCATTGAGCAGAGCCCCATATATTCTCCTGTCCTTTAAAGTATCTGGCAGACTCAGGAAGTAATTTTCAGCACTAGAAACTCCCCGAACTTTAGCAACTAGATCTAATTGAATCGCAGCATCACTAGTAGATATTCTAAACCTCTCTCCTCTGTTGCTCATCCAATCATACACCTGTAGAATGCATGCAAAATCCAAAACTGATAATGAGAAATGTCATGGAAGATATAAAAGGGCCATTGCTTAATAGATTATGGTCAGCTACAACCTAAAGAGCAAAAACATTACTAGAACAGAGAGATGACCTTGAACTTGCTACACATGTATACCATTAAACACATATTAAAACACTAAAACACATAATCACAGGGCTCAAACATTCAAGTGGCATTACAAACTTAATTTCACCATGTAGAAATCTTAACTTTATCCCTTCTCCTTACCTCATGATTTTTGTTTGATCATTATACTTATCTTTTGAGATCAACTTAAGTTACAAAATTCATCACAACCAAACCTAAGTCACAACTTGTCTACAATGGAACAACAGAGCAATTGTGCAACAGAGCAACAGCTGAGGTAATTACAACAATAGTATCAATAACAGCTGGCAAGCTGCATTGCCTCTCATTGTTCCTCTAGTTCAACAGAACAATTGCGCACATCAATGAAATCTTATTTTCTCTTCTACTGTAGTTTAAAACATAGGTTACACCTTATCTACATTTAAAGTTTTGATAATTGTTTAACTACCCTAACAGTCAATTGATAATTCAGTCTTAGTTCAATCTAAAATACATTTTTACATTTTTACTGATAATATGTATATGTATACCACGCGACATCCATACATGCACTTCCAAGGTGCTCCTTCATACAAAGATATTCCACTATGGTGCAAGAACAGTTACTATATATATCAATTTAGTATATGCATGGCTTCAAATCAGTTATTAGGAAAGCTGAGGGTTTGATTTACATTTACTAGAAGGTGGTGAGAGAAGTTTAAATCATGGTGGAAACAACTATGAATAAAAAGTACCCAAAATTGTAGGGGAGTGTTTAACATTCCAACACTCCCCTGCCCACAATTTTTTTGTATTCTAAGTTTCTAACACATCTGGAGAAAATGAGTAGTTCTAACATCTGAAAAGCTAATTGAAATCTTATTCTTCTTTAAGCTAACAGACTTTAAAGATGCCTTTAAAATTGTTACTGGAAGCTTATCATTTCAGGCCAAGATACAGTAACTTATAAAAACATTTGAACTGTACTAAACGTACCCAACACTAATCAATAAAATCACTAATCAGAAACCGAGAATACTTTTCACCCCAAACGCTGATTGTACCAAAACATAAGTAACAAAACTTGAAGACAAATTAACCATAAAGTGACCCAATCAATTTAAAAAATAACGACCAACAGCAGCATATACCCATCAAGCAAAGCACCTTCAGAAATACCAAACTAAAACTCAAAATCACAATTCCATTAAACCAACCAATTCCTAACAAAAACAGACAGACACCCATCAACCAAAAAGAAAAACCTAATTGTTCCAACCAAAGCAATTGAAGCACATCGCAGAGAAACTAGCACATACCCAATAACCAAAACACACCAAAACACCAAGAAAGCACCCAAAAATTTAGTTTTGTTACCTCAAGAGCTCTCTCATAGCGTCTGTACTTCCTCAACTCCTTGACCACCCTACAAAGCTCCCACTTGCTGAGCTTCTTGCCCTCCTTCTCCCACTGATTCAACACACTCGACGAGTTCATTTCTGGGTCATCGGTGAGCGATATTTTGCGGTATATAGCGTTCCACTTCACCATGGGTCTCCGCTCGTAGTCAACAGTCCCGTAGCTGTGGACTTGGGATATGGAGCAGGTGATGGGGGGGAGTCTTTGGCAAGTTACGGAACGGGGGAGGGGCAAAGATGGGACTTTGCATGGGGGGAGGGGACGAGCGTAGGAAAGCGATGAGGAGAGAGAGACATTGCTGTGGTGCACAGAGGTTTGGAGAAGCATTTCGTTTGGTTTGTTGGGGGGTTTATTGGAGAGTTGGAACAATCGTTTGTTGATTGAATGCAACAATGGAAGTTGGAACTGTGGTACTGTGGGTTTGGCCATAGAGACAAACAGAGAAGGTTGTTGCGTTGGAAGATAAAGTTTGTAAAATTACTTCAAGGTCCTCTTGAAGTAATTTCCTTTCTTCTTTTCTTTTTTAACATTTTATGTACCACAAGGATTTCAAATCTGTGTATCAAAAAATGATTATGGAAGTGAATTAGTTAGCAAATTATGAAATATTGTTACATTATTTGGGAGACATAAATTTGGGAGTTTTAGGTGTTTTTATATTATGTAGTTTTAAATAGTTGAAGAATTACTAATTGTAGCTAGTTTATACAAACTAACTCTTAGTTTAGTAAAATTTTCTCTCAGTATTGGAAGAGGTCCTAAGATTAAATCACCTCTCAAATAAAATAAAATAAATTCTCAAATAGAAAAGACCCAACAATTCATTTGACTTTTTTTGGGGGGGCTAAACCGAGGCACATACATTAGCAATCCCCTGAATTTGATCAACATGGAAAAAAATCAATACTTTAACCTATTAATTAGACGATTATTGTTATCAATATCATAATTAAAAGTTAAATACCATATTCTATTTGATCAAAAAGAAAAAGAACAATATTCTGAATCACCAATAATCGAAATGCAACCGCATTAGTTATTGGATGCTTGTAGCTTCTGCTTCTTTGCTCTTCTTAACTTCTGCTTCTCTTCTTGCAAATTCCTAAGCCGCTCTATTTCATCCTCTTTCCTAGCAATTTTTGCACTGTTCCTCTCTTCTCTCATTATGTCATCAAAGGTGGACACCATTGCAGCACCACCATCATCCAAATTCTCTTCCACATGATGGCGTTTGATCTCATTCTTTAAGAAACTTTTCAGTTTTGGCTGCACTACTTTTGTGCTATTAGGCTGTTGAAGACTTTGCTTTGCTTGCTTTATCTTTTGGTTTGTTGATGAAGATTGCGGCTTGGCCAAGGAGGTTTTGCACTTCTCAAGGTTCTGGTGCTTCAAAGAAGCCTGCTTTGGCATCAAATGTCGACCCTTCTGCTCATTATGTCTCTTTTTCTCTTCCAAATGTGGTTTTTTAACACACTTGGAATTCTTCATAGAACCTTCATCATCAAGAAAGGAGTAATCCCGGGACTCCTTGAGTTTTTCACACTTTGATTTCTGCTCTGTTGGACAAGACCTTGTTGTGGATGTGTTCTTTAGCTTCTGTTTATCTTTATTAATCTTCACCTTCTCCATTAATCCTCTGCTTCCTTTAATGAGTAGTCTTTCAGCAATGGAATGTTGGGAGGGGCCAAAGAAGGATCCGAAGTTGCCACAAGGCAGTTTCTTATCCTCAACAGAGCAGTGACCATGAGCATAGCCTGAATTCATCATACGCTTGTTTCGAATGCGCTGTTTAAGTTGTTCCCTTAGTTGAAGAAAGTCCAATTCCTCCTTAGTAGGAAGCGAATCTGCCATCATTGTTTGTAGCTTGTTTTGAAAGAAGTATTTGATTCACACAGTGATGAAAGGCAGGAGGGGGTTTGTTGTGTATTGTGGAAAACTAGAATGCAATGAAAGCTCAAAGCCTCCTCGATAAATAAATACAGAAGCTCTCAGGTGGTATTTTAGTGATGACTTATCTTATTTCCTAATGGCGGTAGGGGACCTTTTTAGTGATTATTTCCCAATACGGGCAGGAGATGGGTTAGCTTATTTCCTAATGTGTGCAGGAGATGGTCTACCTTATTTCCTAAGGTCGGCAGGAATTGAATCTAAAACTGGAGATTATTCAACCATAATAATACTCAATTTAAGGTTAAATTTCACACAATGCATTAGGTCAGAAATAAAAATACTTCATATTGAGACATGGCTATACTATTTATCAGAAAACCAAGTTTTGGCAACTCTCATCTTTTCTTTCTCACAGTACTTGATGTAGATACAGAATTCCTACAATTATCATATTTTAACAAATGCATTACATTCTATTAAGAAATGTATATTGTTGTCATCAGGCTGCAAGGTTTTCTCCATTAAGTATCAGCTTGTTGAGGGCCATTGCCGTCAAAGCATCTTATGCAAAATGGAAGGAATCCATTACCACCTGCCACAGTAAATTTGAGTTAGATTAAGAGGAGATGCTGTTTCATCTATGCACAATTTTCAACACAAATTTTTGGCTCACCTCATAAAGGTCACGAGCAGCCTGGCCAAATTCTATGCAAGATATCTTTGTTTCTTGCATTTCCATGAATATATACTTTGGGCTCTTTAACCTGGAGCAAGCATGAAGAAGTGAACATCTAATTTTGGAAGAAGCATGTCACGACTAATAATATAGATTCCCTACCAGTAAAACCGGCAGGAAGCCATTTTTCAGACCAACCCGTGAGAAACCATTTACAGGGAATAGACACTTGAATCCGTCGATGGCAGGATGTTCACTTTTATATATGAAAAGAATGAAATCAGAAAGCTTAAATGAGTGCATCAACAAAAAATTAAAACAGCATAACTTTCAACACATTTGATTCTAAGGATGTTCGTGACAGAGAGAAGAAGGAAGACAATGGAAAAACTCACTTTATAAGATAGGTGAAATTTCTCTGGCTTAATTCTTCTACAGGAATCCCTTCTTCTTTAGAATACCTGCACTGTTAGTAGTCAGATTAGCTCGCACATAAACCTTGCACAATTTATACAGTATTAGAAATTAATAATTAAACATGAAAAGAAAAAAACAAACATTATTGCATTATCAACTAGAATGTATTGCATCAAATGAAATGCAAAATTGATATGTTTTTACAATAGTTCTATACTCTATTTCATAATATTTTTTTCTGAAGAAAAAGGGCATAAATTGACATAGGTTCAAACAACATGATGAGTAAAAAAATGTTAGAATATACATTCTTCGACATCCATTTCCAGGTTAAAGAACAACAGGCAAGCAACCTTGTTGCAAAGATCTGTAAATTGTTTAGGACATGGAAATGATTAAGAAGATGATTACAAACCCATATCATCTTGCATTTGTTTCAATATAAGTATTTACTAGTTTAAATTCCAAAATGCTAGTCCAAAGAGAACTGAATTTCTCAAATATCCAACAACCCCATGTGAAGTTACAAGTGAAGTTAAAAGTAGGGGAGAATCCAGTATACCTCCATGGAAAATCATTTTCACAAAAGCGGGATATTCCATTCATGGCCGAAAAGGTATCAATGTGAATCCAAAGTTCGTTTGTACTGTTAGCAAGATGGCCTGTCAAAATACTCATCATAAGATTCTAGCCAAAAGAATGCATAGTTCCGAATTCATAAGGGACCCAAAACAAGGACCTAGCTTGTAGAAGCCTTGCAAACAACAAAGAAAGTACCAAAGTGCTAAGTAATGAAAGCAAAACAAAATGCTATTAGCAAATAATAATAATAACAGAAACAACAACAGTAATAATAATAAAACAAAAGAAAAGGAGACGTGCAGTTTGAGATCAAACCAGGAATATTTGTTAAACAGTCACAGCTCAACTAATTTGAACAAACTATATTTCTCGTACACAACATCATTTAAATTTCCTGTCACAATTTTTTTTCTCTCATGGTCTCAAAGGAATATTATAAGTCTTTTAGTTTGGCAATTAGGCAACAAAATGTAGAACTTAAATAAAAGAAAATACGTCAATACTTGTAAACATATCATATGTCCAACAATGGACTATGAAATCAACCCAAAATTCATGATGGCTGGTTATATAAATCAGGAAATGTTATTTCTATAAATCTACAAAAATAGGGATGGATAAAGCAACGCAGGTCCATATGTTCAACTTCTTAGCAATAGGCAGGACTTACCAATCTCATGCAAATGTTGTAAAGCATGACCGCTAGGATAATTCTCTTTGGATGCCATGAAAGTTATGAAAGTGCACCCTAGACTACAAAATATAGAATCAGTACAGGAGGTGGCAAATTATTGTTTGCCATGAAACAAAATAAATAAACATCCAACCTGATCATAAGTAATCCGAGCATAGCTATATAAAGCAACTTCCAAAAAGACTTCTTCCTGTTGTTATAGCTGTAGCAAGTAAAAATAAGAATTCATTTAGCCATATAGTTTTTAACTGCTCTCAAAAGAAAATAGCTTTTAAATTTTAATTATTAGATATTTGTACTCTCTCATTTCTTCCTCACCTCTTTTGTCTCTCATCTCCTTCACCTCTCCCATATCTTTTCTTTCAATCTCTTTAATTTTTCAGGAAAAAAAAAATGAAAGAGGGAGGCAAAAGCGTTATCAAACAATCCCAAAACTTCAAAATCTAACATAGTTATATCTTTTATTGTTTTTAGCTTGAGCCCCCATACTTGGTTCCCATCTTACTTCCGGCATCAGGTATCACTCAAGTGAATGACACACCACAAAAAGTTATAAGCACATCTAAGGCCCCAAAAAAATGCTAAGATATTATGAAATATTAATAATAGGTTATAGATAAACCTTATGTAAGTGATCATCCATCTTAAATAAACAGAAGATAACTATCTAAACAATGTGATCTTATTTATGAAGAAAATTCCCAATAAATTAGTTTAGAAAACGACAAACACAATTAGACATCACATACATTCTAGCAGCTGCAACTGCAGCAGATAAGTTGAAGATTGGAACTGAACTAATAATAAAGCGCAGCTCCTGCATCATGATATTGCAAGGTCCATTCAAAATATATTCTTAAAAGTTAAAAAGCCCAGCAAGCTTACAATAATATGAGCATTATACCTTGTGGGGAAGCTTAGAGTAAAGTAAAACAAAGGAGAAGACTGGAAGAACAAATAACATAACCCTTCTGTCAAGTAAGACCCCGAGCTGCAAAAAGATTGTGTATCAAGTTAGGGAGGGTTTGAAGACCAGGGGAACATAAGAAATAGTATGCACAAGTTGAAGATAAATCAGTTCTCTATCCCTCTCTCTATTTGATTTTTTTCCACCAATTTATTATCTGTACTTTCCTACATTTATTTTACAAAAGAGGCAATTGAATCAATTGAAAGAAAGTTCAATTCAAAACTCTAAAATTATAATTTCATGTTCTCTTCCTCGTCTGAAAGAGAAAACAAAATCCACATCTCCAGAAATCTCATCCACAAAAGTATTTTCTTTCCATGGTCGAGACATTTTGACAAAAAATTGACTTTGAGAAATGTATTATATCAATTGCAGTTCATATACAATGCATCAAAGTATTAAAAGCAATCAACTGTATAACATTAGGCAGAAATTCTAAGCAGAAAAGACACGACATACGCAGCAACCATAGCAATAAAGGAAAGATTAGTTTTAGTAATGATACATTACGTTTCTTCAGGTACCAGACTCACCAGAAAAAGAGGGTATGCAGCAAGCAATGAGCGGGGGAGTGCTGAAGTGAAGTACCAATGAAATGGATGTATCTAAATAAAAAGTAATATGAAGGAAAACTAACAAATAATTTTTGATACGTATATATTGCCTTTATCAGTGCAGTTTGTAGAATCACATTTCTCCACCACAAAGACAAGTTGATACTCCCAAAGAAGCTTTGAGTAGGATCATCTTCTTTTGAACCACTAACTTCTCTTAGACCAAACAAATCAATAAAACAAAGGTAATACTCCTATTGACCATGCACTGAAAAAGGTATCCACCAGAACTGAACCATCCCACTCATATTTAAATAGCCTAATATTCCTATGGCTCTGAGTCATTTAAAGAAAAGATTCCACTACACAAAATCATGCAGAACGCCCACAACAAAATGAGAAGCAAACACACCTATAGACTCAAAAACACAGCATGCTCAATTGGATTTTGATTATGTATTGCATGATTACAAACATCTTTTTTAAGGATACACCCCATTCTGAACTTCGATTAAGGACAGAGTTGAACCAGAAAACTTCAAATTCAGGCCACAGTAACCTTTTCCACATTATTGAATCTATTAATACAGTAAGACCTGCACTGCAAAGAATCCAAACACACACATTGATTAAGAAATTGTTGTTTGGGGCAAACAGAGACATAATATATGTTATCTTAAGAAATTGAAAAATTAACAGTAGTAGTAATAATAACATTTTTCAAAGAAGTAATAATGATAATAATAATAACACCAATAAAACAACCTATGCACAATAGAGCACACAAACTGCAGCATTTCAACGCCTTCCAAAATGAAATTGATCTAGTCTGTCATAAAGAAAAAAATCAAATTGTTACAGATGGGCACAAAATTCATCAGGGCCAACTCAGTATACTATGAAACGCAAAATTGATTAAAATCAAACAAAAAATACTACAAAGATGATTATCCAGCTTAACAAGAGCAAAGTAGAAATGTACCAACAAAAGCTCCAAGCCAAGAGGACAAAGAAGTAACAAGATATCACATCTAAAGATAACTGTAGCGAAAATCTGAACATGGAAAATCAGGAAACTGTGAGAGGAAGTACAAGATATGAAAGTTATATGAAACTCATCAAAAGCCATTAAGGCAGTTATATTATTCTTCCTGTAAGGAACCAAAACAATACTAAAAGAAATGCAATATAACTAAACAAGTAAAAAGTGTAGTGTGATCAGTAATGAACCAGAAAGACCATACAAGCTACGTGGATAGAAGATATTGACACTCAATACAATTAAATTCCATATATGATGCATAATCTGATTTTAGCACATAGCAGCATACCAGACAGTTCACAGCTGCATAACATTTCCCCTTTAACCAATATCCATATGCCAAGTTGACTACAATAAGAAAATAAGAAAATAAGAAAATAAGTAAAAGCTGCCATGACATTTGAAACTACTGGAATCTATCCATATTTAAATTCAGAAAGAAAAATAGCATGCATCACCAACCTAGCATATCAAGGGCTATTAAGGTTATAATCACACACAAAACATATGTAGAGTTATACAAATAATAAAACTTATGTTCTAGTATTCAAGGAACTCTTTCTCTTTGTTTTTCAATTCCCGAAAAAATGCAAAATAATGCTCTCCTGTTCCACAGTGTAGCCTTGTCATATCCTAAAGTCAAACTTGCCCAAAAATCAACTCAGATGTTTTTTGATTATTGATTATGTACTGGGTGCATATCAAGGGAAGCGTATTCGTATCTGATACTCCATATCTAAAGTATTCATGCCTCATAAATTTTAAGCTCATGAAACTTGCACATGAAAAATAATAGGAATTAATAATGCAACCAAACAAAACAGTTGGAGAAACATGATCAAACATACTATACTTTAAATTCCTTCCACATTTACAAAATCTGGCTGGTGAACTAAAACTGATTATTTTAGGAGGAGTGGGAAAAATAATTACAGGAACAAACAAATCATTTGAAAGGATTAGCTAGATAACCTGTTCTCCATACACGCCATTGGAATTCTACATCTAAAAGGAAAACAAAAATGAGCATAAAATGAGTTAAACCACAGGAAGTAATTACCTACAGCCAGAGCTAGTATATTTGGAAGTGGGCGGGTACAATAGAACAGAAGGTGGAACTGAACTGCGGTTAGTATTACAAAGAAAGCTTCTACTTGACGTCCAAACTTATCTCTAACCTGATAAAAAGAAATAAATTAACTAAGTGTTACTTATTTTACCTAATTGAATCATGAAAAATATGGATATACCTTATGCCATTTTGTATTAAATGGCTAGGTAATAATAAAGACTTTTGAAAAAGAAAGGCAACAGTACTAAAGTTACCAGTTCAATCCAAATTGTAGCTTATTCTTTCTTTGTGCTTCCAGGTGATGAAAGTGGCCAAGCGAGTTGGCTTTTTCTTTTTAGTTGCAAGAAAGGTTAACAAGCTTATTTAGAATATACACAGAAAAAGTTATTTTCCCCCTTTATTTTGCAAAGTTTTGTGTATAGGGCATGTAATGGTGGAGTCTTATAAAATTATTCACCTTAGAACCACAAGTAAAGGACAAACATCCATAGCAAGTAAAAACAGCATCAAACCCTGATTTCAGAGAAAGGATGAAAATGAAAATTTACCTGAAGACGAAAGAACCGTAATGTAAATAATATGATGCAACCTAATGCCAAACGAACTGGAAAACAGCAAACAGAACAATTTAACAATTATTAATATAACACATATGATACAACATAATACAAGGTTATAATGGAACAGATGTCAATTGCAAAGCATACTCCAAAGAATTTATATATTTTACTTTATTTATTAAGTAATAAACTTTCTTAATACATGATCCAAGTACATGAGATGTATACATGAGGTATGGCTTTCTAAATCCCACCAAATGTACCACATAATGCACAAAGGACTTGCTCTCCATATTACTCTTCTATGAGACTAGATGGCCTTCCAAATTACCATTCCGGCAAGCAAGGTCAGCCACATTTAAGTATGACCATTTAACCCCAGGTGCAGAAATGAGCACTAATCTATATGAAGAGCATATCATATGGTGAAAATTATCACCAATTTGATCCCATCTTCTGGTGTTGTCACTTGTAGAAAAAAAAAGTACGAAAGAATATAAAATTTCCAGTAATCTAAAATACTAACCTGCAAAAAGACCATAAATCTTTGACATGTGCAGCAAGTTCATTGCTAAAATAGTAGGAGATGCCAAACTTGATACAAGCAATGCACCTACAAGAATGACATCACTCACTAATGAGTAAACTAATGCCCATAAGTGCAGTTTCCAAGGCTAATTAATGGATTTATGAGATAAAACCCTTAAAATAAGAATTAAAACAGCACAGAGATTGCCCCAAAGGCTTTTTTCTGCTAAGTTACTTGGTTAAATCAAAACCCAAGCAGTATTAACAAAGTAAATATAACAAACTTACCAATGAACGTGCGACGAACCACTCCAGGGAACTCCAAATGGTCATACTATCAGGCAAACATCCAAACTAAACAATTAGACCATAGGTCCAACACATTACAGACCATAACAGTTTGCAAAACCATATGAAAAGACATACACTTACATTATCTAAGCGATGTCGATGATATAAAATATCATGCATTGCCTGATTAAAAAAAAAAACAAACAAACAAACAAACAACGTTAGCAAGCAAAAGAACTATAGAAGTCAAAAAAAAAAAGGAACAAGCGGGTTTCCAGATAACAAACTCATCTCCCCATTATCAGTCACCAGACTTAAGTTGAACTTCAAATACTTATTTAGTGCCTATTTAATATACTCTCAAGAAAGGACGTAATACTTAGAATGGTAGGTTTGAAATTTCTTTTTTTTCTTTAAATTGTTGGTATAATGATAATTTTTGCAATTCCAACATTTTCTCAGCAGCCAAAAATATGAGAAGCTATCTTCAATCAGAATTACATATCACAGCAAATCAATAATTTAATCTCTCTTATAGTAAAGACTTCATATTTTCCTATTTTCTTACGCTTCCGCAGTGAGAGAGAGAGAGAGAGAGAGAGCAAAGAAAAATTATACCTGAACGTTGAAGCTTTCTTCAACCTTAGTGTAGGGCACCATGAACACATAAAACGCAGCCACTGATACAAGTAGCACATCGTAGCCATAGCGCTCAAGAAAATTCGAAGACTTGGAAGCCATTGTTGAGAGAGAGAGAGAGGTGGGCAGTGAAGGACTATATGGGTCTGGAAGTTGGGCTTATGAACTGGGCTAGACCATGTTTTATTGGGCTTGGGATTCACTTCAAGCTTAACATTTTGAAACCAAACCACAACAACGTCAAAACTCAGTGTAGTCTCGCAGTAACAGCCTAACAGCCATAACTGATACCCCATGGAAGGTGTATCAGTAACCTTACCCACTCTCTCTCTCCACCACCACTCTTTCCCGCCGAACAAACCCTTCGCCGCCGCCGCCAACTGCGAAATCTGTAATAACCACCGCCAAACCTTTAAGCTTAAAGCTTTATCAAAACGACAACTAAAAAAGGCTCCGACTTTCGCCGAAAACGACGCGTTTCCGGACTCTCTACCACTCCACACCAAAAACCCACATGCCGTTTACAAGGACATACAGAGATTCGCAAGGCACAACAAGCTCAAAGAGGCCCTGAGCATCTTGGACTATCTAGACCAACAGGGCATCCCGGTAAACCCCACCACATTCTCCTCCCTAATCGCCGCTTGCATCCGTACAAAGAATGTGGCTCAGGGAAAGCAAATCCACACGCATATTCGGATAAACGGGCTTGAAAACAACGAGTTTATACGAACAAAATTGGTGCATATGTACACTAGTTTGGGTTCAGTTGAAGACGCCCAACAGCTGTTCGATGAATGTTCTAGCAGGAGTGTGTATCCCTGGAATGCATTGCTTAGAGGCAATGTCATTTCAGGTGGGAGGCGGTACCATGATGTTCTTCGTACTTATTCGGAGATGAGGGCGTTGGGGGTGGATTTGAATGTGTACTCTTTCTCTAGTGTAATTAAAAGCTTTGCGGGTGCTTCGGCGCTTTCGCAAGGTTTGAAGACGCATGCCCTTTTGGTTAAAAATGGTTTCATTGATAGCGCGATTGTTCGGACCTGTTTGATCGATTTGTACTGTAAATGTGGGAAGATTAGGCTTGCACACAGAGTGTTTGAAGAGATTGGTGAAAGAGATGTTGTCGTGTGGGGAGCCATGATTGCGGGTTTTGCGCATAATAGGCTGCAAAGGGAAGCTTTGGAGTATGTGAGGATGATGGTGGAGGAAGGACGAAGGCCGAATTCGGTTATATTGACTAGCATTCTTCCTGTGATTGGAGATATTTCTGCCCCGAAACTAGGGCAGGAAGTTCATGCTTATGTGTTGAAGACGAAGAGTTATTCGAGGCAGATTTTCATTCAGTCTTCCTTGATAGATATGTATTGCAAGTGTGGGGACATGGAAATGGGAAGACGAGTTTTTTATCGCTCAATGGAGAGGAATGCAATTTGTTGGACTGCTTTGATGTCTGGTTATGTTCAAAATGGGAGGCTTGAGCAGGCGTTGCGTTCGGTTATTTGGATGCAGCAGGAAGGGTTTAAGCCTGATGTTGTCACGGTTGCCACTGTCCTCCCGGTTTGTGCAGAGTTGAAGGATTTGAAACGAGGGAAGGAGATGCATGCTTACGCTGTGAAAAATTGTTTCTTGCCCAATGTATCTATTGTTTCTTCTTTAATGGTGATGTACTCCAAGTGTGGCATCTTGCAGTACTCTATACAATTGTTTGATGGTATGGAACAGAGGAATGTTATTCTGTGGACAGCCATGATTGATTCCTATGTTGAAAATGGTTGCCTATATGAGGCACTTGGTGTGATAAGGTCAATGCTTTTATCGAAGCACCGGCCAGATTCAGTTGCAATGGCAAGAGTGTTGACTATTTGCAATGGACTAAAGAATTTGAAGCTTGGGAAAGAAGTTCATGGACAAGTTTTGAAGAAGGGTTTTGAGTCCATCCATTTTGTTTCTGCTGAAATTGTGAAAATGTATGGGAACTGTGGAGCAGTTGATCATGCAAAGTCAGTTTTCGAAACAATCCCTGTCAAGGGTTCAATGACATGGACAGCAATTATAGAGGCTTATGGCTATAATGGCATGTATCAAGATGCTATTAGTCTTTTTTATCAGATGAGACTTGAAGACTTCACTCCAAACCATTTCACATTCCAAGTAGTTCTATCTATTTGCGACCAAGCTGGATTTGTCGATCACGCTCTTCGTATCTTCCATTTGATGTCTCGTACATATAAAATTAAGGTCTCTGAAGAACATTATTCTGCAATTATTGGACTTCTTACTCGTTCTGGTCGCATCGAGGAGGCTCAAAGATTTATACAAATGGGTTCATCTTTATCCTCATAACAATGAATGACTGAACCTTCCTTTTTCATGTCTAACTTTGTTAAGCTCCTGGAACTTCTTTGTGATTATCAGTTCTCTGCTATTTCACAAATGTATAGATCTATTGTATCCTCATATATCATAGTATTCCTATTTTATCCGGCTTGCTTTATCATCATATGGATGAGAAAATCGGGGATATTTTAAGTCTTGCAGGCAAATATTTGCAGTGGCTCGTCCGTGCTTTCGCTTTCCAATAAATCCCCTCACTCCAGCGGAGTGACATGAAACTGATCGATCTAGCCATGAGCAGTGGTGTGTTAATAAGCTTGTATATGTCAGCAAAAGTTTTTGGTTATAGGGTCTTTGCTTCATTTGTCTTTTTCTTTTCCCATTTTACACTTGTTTAGGAACTACTCTTTGAATAAAAAACTCCTGTATCAATTATTGGAGTTTGAAAATTGAAATCACTCAGTTTGCTGGTACGAATTAGCTTTGGGTAATTATCTTTTGAAAAACTTCTGGCAACTGTGGATGAAGGTGAAGCATATAGATACTATAATATAAAGCTACAAGTTTTCATAAAAACAAAAAAACAAAAACACAGAAAGGAGGAGCTTGTTCCAAAGAGGAAATAAATTCAAAGGGCAAACACTTCTAAGAGCTTGTTCTCAGTATATACACAAATTGGGAACTGCCCTTTGGCTGTTTGTAAGTCTGCTCCTCAGAAGTTGAAGGCCTTCACAGTTCACAGTCATAGTTTTCATAGTTGCGTAAGTGGCTGTAAAGAACAGAAAACAAAGAGATTACATTAGCCGATTACTTTCCCAAGGATGAATTGGCATTCAAGAGAAATTAATCTAGAGCTAAACATTAGGAAGAATAAAATTGTTAGCCTAAAAGTTCAATACATATAAATTGTAGAAGCTCTTGTAATAATAAACAGAACATAGTGGCTGTAAAATGGCATGCAAAAAATTAAGATTTTAATGAGAAAATTGAACGTGTTTCCCTGTTGTTCAATATAGACCCAGTGAAAAAGAAGCAGAGTTTTTTTTTTTTTTTTTTTGGCCAAAAGAAGCAGAGTTTTAATTTGCATACAAGTACCTGAGACTCAGAGGGAATTGGATGATTACGATTTCGACAACCATACAATATCATATGCAGTACAAGTCGAACTCAATGTTGGGGATGTGAGCAATCTTGGGCCACTCTTCCCCTTTCTCTCTCTCGCACCGTCTTGAAAGCAAAGGACATCCGAAGATGTGTAGACTGGAAAGAGAAGTGGGTAGCCCTTCATCTGGCAAGCACTGGAGCTCAGGGCATCTCCAAATATTCAACGTTTCAAGAGAGTTGAGGTGCTCAAACCCTTTGCCGTCCATCTTCTCAACATTCAAAAGATCGCAGATCCAGAGAGAAGTGAGAGTGGTGGGCAGCAGCCCCTCCTCCGGAAATGAATCATCTACTGCTTCTTCACAATCTTCGAAACGAAGTGACAAGTGTGTAAGAGAGTTGAGTCTTTGCAGACCCCACTGCATCCGGTTTGCCATCAGTTTATTGCAAGAAGTGATGAAAAGTGACTTTAATCTTGACGACAGACTCCATTTCGGAAATGATTCCAATTCTGAACAATTTTCTAACGTCAGAGACTCAAGTGATGGGAGAAGGGTGTGCATCTGTTCAGGCATCGACCTCAAATTCTCACATCCACTTATTAATATCTCCATCAAGTTGGGAGTGTCCGGCCCTAACCAACTTGGAAATGTTGTGCCTCCATATGAATAAATAAAAAGCTTTTTTAGGCTTGTATGAGGTTGGAGCTTCTCAAGAACTTCTCTTTCTCTTTCTTCCTGTGAATCATCGTTTACACTCGATCCCAATCCAAAACTAGTTCACTGAGATACTTGTTGTCTCTCATGATGTTGGCCTCCAAAGCATCCTTGGCATGAACAAGATTATTAAGTCCTGAGATACAAAGTGTTCCGCGTAAATACTGAAGCTCCTTTAACTCCAAAATGTCATGCCCTGCACTATGCTTGTCTAGCACAAATTCATTTAATACCTGAAGGTCTTTCAATTTTCCCATGTGCGGTGGCATCTTTTGTAACTTTGTCCACTTAATATCTAGGTGATGCAAGTTAATTAGTCTTCCCAAGTTGGTTGGCAACTGAGTAAGATCTTCACAATTGATCAATAATAATGTTTGTAAATTATACAAACTACATATGGTCTCAAGTAACTTTTCAATTGAAGTATTAGACAAGTCCAAATGCCTTAGATGTTTCAAGTTGTCAATTGAATCAGGCAGCTCCTTCAAATCGTAGCATGCTAAATTGAGCACTCTTAAATATTGTAGCTTTGAAAATACATCATTCAGCACCCCGTCAAGCACATCATATTGCTTACTATAATAATGGTTTCCCAAATATGGGAGGAAAGTGCGCAGATACTTAGCTTTGTATAAAGCCTCATATTTCTCAAACCCATTACCACCATATTTGTTCATATATGAAAAATGACGAGTCTTGCTCCCAATATTGGGTGAGTCATTATCCTCCCACCTAACACAAAATTCTCCCGACACAAACTTTGCTAAATCATTAATAAGGTCATGCATTATAAACATTGAATTAAAAGGCTTCACCTTTGCATGTTGAAAAAATGATCTTGAGGTTAGCTCATTGAAGTACTTTTCCCCAACTTCTTCCGCCATAATTTTATTCTTTCCGGCATGTAATAGATCTTCAGCCTTCCACAACAAGAGCAAGTTTGATTTTTCAAATTCATGATTTTTGGGAAATATCGAACAATATGCAAAACAACGCTTGAGATGTTGAGGTAGATAATGATAGCTCAACCATAGAGCTGGCAAAATATCACTCTCCTCATGTGAAAACTCCCATATGTCACTATTCAATATATTTTCCCATTCCTCAAAGTCTATGGAGCGTAACATACCTCCAAGTGATTTAGCAGCTAAAGGAAGACCACTACACTTTCTAACAATTTTCTTCCTTATTACCTCAAGATTTGAGAGTTCGCCAACACCTGCATTTTCGAAGGCATGCCTCGAAAATAACAACCAACAATCATTCTCAGATAGTTGCATTAGACTTTGAGTTTGAAGAGTACCACTCATCATAGATGCAACACGTTGGTGTCGTGTTGTGACAATGATCTTACTTCCATATGCTCCAAACTCAAAGGGACGCCTTAAGAAATCCCAATGTTTATAATTCTCATTCCAAACATCATCATGAACAAAGAGAAACTTCTTCCCCGTCAAAACCTCCTTCAATTTGCATTGAAGCATATCAAGATTCATAATATCACAAGATTGTTTAGTGAGTGACTCGTAAATCGTTTGGGTTATTCTAAGAACATCAAATTTTTCTGAAACACAAACCCATGCCTGGATGTCAAAGTGTTGTTTGACTCTCTCTTGGTTGTATATGAGATGAGCAAAGGTGGTCTTTCCGATACCACCCATGCCCACAATGGGAATCACGCTTATCTTATTGCCAGTCGCATCATCTGATAGCAATAACTTAATGAAGCTCTCCTTCTCCTCCTCTCTTCCGTACACATCAGATTCTACCAAAGAAGTTGTAATTGAAGGTAGTATTGTATCTGATATTCCGTGTCCATCAGCTGTTTTGAAATTAAAGGAATCTTTTTGCTGTAAAATGAACTCTAGCATCTCAAGAATTTCCTCTATCCTGGAGTTCACTTTTCTGTCAAAAACATGAAACACAGAAGAGAAGTGCTTTTGTACCTTACGTTTGATACTACTCCCAGATGACTCAGCTTTCAGTTGCTTGCGCCTTAAAGCTTCTGTTTTAATCTCGTCCAACAGGTCCTCAGCATGATAGACAACATCTTGAAGCTCATCGAGCCACTCCTTCACTCTTGAGTCAGTTAGTTGCTTCGCCGCGGCATCTTGTAGAACAGCATCAACAGACAACAATTTGGTCTTCAATTTCTTCAGTAATCCGTCAGTCCGTTTCTTTCCCCTGAGGAAGTTCATGACCTCCCGAGAAGCCATTCTTTGCAATAAAGTAGAGAGAAAAGCACCACCCACAACCTCCAAAGCCATGATTAATTTCTTCTTTACTTGCAAATGGAATTGAAAACAGTTGAGAAAGAAGGTGGTATTGAAAAGATGGAGCAAAAAGAAGGACGACTTTGGTTGATAAACGGAGAATTGGTAGTGATCAGAGAATTAGTAGCAAAAGAAGGACGACATTGGGTAGTGATCAGAGAATTGGTAAACGGCCCTTTAGTCAAGAGTTAAAAGGGTCAAAGACGATACTCATTCATTGGTGGACAAAAAGCAAATGCACACATAGTAAACTTCTCGTTAGAGTTGGTTCCCACATTTTTGTCCTTCTCAATTATTATTAGTTTTCAATAACACTTTCTTAATTATTATTTGGTTGATGGGAAAATTTATGGAGGCTTTTGACTAATTTACTGTAATTGTTATTTGGTTGATGGAAACTTTACGAAGTTGATGGGAAACTACTTGGGGCATTTAATTAAAGTTAAGGTAAACTTCATAAAGCTAATTAATTAATGGGTTCTAGTTAATCTAGTGATCAAAATTGTATTATAGTGTTAAGAATTAAATGACAAATTATTGATAGTGTGAAGGCAAAAGAGGAAAGCATAGTACTTGAACTGATCATGATGCCTTGTGGAGCATAAAATGACGTTATACGAATATATGGAGAGTTTAACATTTTCATCACAACTTCACAAGATCAAAATACAAATACTGTGTTAATATAACTAATTATAATTAACTTAAGCATGTCTAGGTATTTTGAGACCGAAAAGGAAAAGAGCGCCATGTTTGAATATTTATCTGTATATTATCTATGTTATGAAAAAAGAGGAATGCTATCTACCTTCTTTATTCATCTTTTTCAACGACTTTCTCTTTTCTTATATTCTCATTTTACAATGTATTTTAATAATTCGAACCATTCATATTTTAAATAATTATTTGAAAATCATCTCTGTAAAAAATCAAACAAATCAGAAAATTTGATCATGTAATCATTATAAATAAACTAACAGTAAATCAAATTGTTACCAAAACCATATGTTTATTTAATCACATTTACATAACCAAAAAAATTTTCAATTTGGTTACTCTTTTGTAGAGATGCTCTTTATAATTAGATATAATATTATATAACAAATAAACGGTTATGTTTAAGAATTTACAATGCGAAATGAGATTAATAAAAAAAAAGGTGAAGGTAAATAGCATTCCTAATGAGAAAATTGCTACCATCATTTCTAATGAATATGGACCCCAGTCAAAGACCAAAATTGGCAGGCTATATGAGATAATCCAACTTGCAATATTCTCAAGGTCGTGACACAATGTCTGTTAATGTCTAGTATACTTCAGAGTTCAGACTCAGTCTCACATATTTGGTATCAGGCTGACAAGAGATGACTATGGCG
>QANT01005919.1:0-21773 GCA_003254885.1 Purshia tridentata | reverse complement strand
TGTCAATTAACCTTGGCCAAAAAAAAAAATGTCAATTAACCAAAAGAAAAACACCACCCCTATGTCTTTAACCATAATCAATCAATCAATCAACCTAAAACTTCAAATCTTAGTCTACAAACTAAGCAATGAGTAATGATAGAGTACCATACTTTAAGGCTACACTTGCTCATGCAATTTTTGACCGTTAGATGCGTTAATTAACAACTAACTATAATAAATAATTAATTAATATAATAAATACAATTAATTGATTTATAAGCATTCCGGAATGCTATATATATCCACCTTCTTCATGCACCTTATTCACTGATCTTCTCTTTTATTATTATCATTCTACAATATATTTTTATCATTCAAATCATTCATATTTTACATAATTATTTGAGTTGGTGATATTGATCCACTAAAACTGTCTATTTATTTAATCATAGTTAAATAAGCAAATGATTTTCGATTTGATTGATTTTCTGTAGAGATAATTTTTATAGTTAGATTTAACAAATAAACAGTTCCAATTTAAAATTTTTAATGCAAAATAAGAATATAAAAAAAAAAGTAAGGCGAAAAAGGTGGATTAGAAGATAGTGAATAGCATTCCCCTAATTGAAAATAAACAATCATAGATTCCCACATTATTAGGAGTAATGCTAAAGGTATCAGATTGATAAGCTGCATACATTTTGGATTCGGTTTTGGCCTAAAACCGAACCGATCCAAACTGTGCCGACCCTAATTAAATACCCTTCTCTAAATTAAAAAAGAAAAAAGAAAAACATATTAACTCACGTGAGTACGTGATGAACTAATATGCATTGAAGATGTGATAGCCAATCATATAAGTCATAAGCAATACATACCTTCAAAGGAAACTGAAAGAACAGTACGCCGAACCGCCCATGAACCTCCGTAATAGTGTCAAACGGCACCGTTCCCTTAGCCAAGTCCTCCAGCATGAGCACCACGTCGGAAAACACCCCCACCCCACTGAACTCCACCTCGGCGTCCACGTAGGACGACCCGAACGCCCGCACGTGCCCCCGCCCGAACTTCACGTGTCCCAGCCTCTTCCCTCTGTAGCCGACCCGGACCTCCAGCGCCTCGTAGTCCATCGAGTAAACGTCACCGTTCCACACCTTGATTGTCACGAGCATGGACACGTCGACTGCCACGCGCGGGCGCGTGTGCACCTGGACTCGTTCCAGCCGCAGCCGCACGATCTTGAGGGAGGGGTCGGATGGCCAGAAGAGGAACGTCGCGGAGGCGAAGAAGAATAGGAGAGAGACGGCGCAGATAGTACGGCGTCGTTTAAGGATGTGGGAGGAGTGAAACGGTGGAACGACGTAGTCTTGGTCGGGGGGTATTGGGGTGTAGTGGGGTGGTGGTTCGGGTGATTTGGAAGGTGCCATAGTAGGAGTGTGGAGTGGGAGCTTCTTTGAAAGTTTAAGTTTGGGTTTTGTTTGGTTGCTCTTCTTAAAGTTTTGTTTGGATGTAGGGAAAGTGAGGTGGGGTAGAGATATGTTGCTTCCTAGTTATTTCATATAATCTTGGATTCTTTGATGTCATTATGAGTGCAAGACACTTTTCATTTATTGTTTTATTAGAAAATGATGGGAGAATTCAAATATAAAACAATAATTAGATCGAGTTTAGAGTTCTTAATGTGGAGGTTATCTTTCAAAAATTCTTTGAACCCCCATGCATGTTTAAGTTACAATGACATGCATTTTTATTATTTGTAAGAATGCATGTGAAGTGTGTTATCTATATGATTATATCTCACACTGAAAAATTAAAATTAAAATTAAATTTTGTATATGTGAGTGACATTAATTATTTGAGATTTTATTAATTTCACAGGGGTTTACTCCCTAACAATTCATAATTCATTGAATACAACTTATGTTTATAAAACGGTCTTCGTAAAGGAGTGATAAATACTCATAAGGATCTCATATACTATATTAATTATAACTTGCCCTTGAATAATTTTCTCATGTACATTAATTTACAAACTTATTTTTCATTGTTGTTAGTTCATGGTATAACTTAACTAAACAAAATCATGATCCGATTACAAAGAAAATCGAATTATACATTGATTTATAAAGAAAACTAGCTGTATATTCAAACACCAGGAAGGAAAGGTAAACAAATAAATGAATAACATCACATATGCTTCATTAAAGACAAAAGATTTTAATAAAATTACATGCATTCTTCACTGACAAATGCTAGCTAGCTGCGGTATTGCATTGCAATATTGCTAGTTGTTTCCCATATATTGCCAAATTTATCCCTCATTTTGTTTTTTTTTTTTTTTGTGTCAGGGTGTCTGGTTTTGATAACATTGAAAAAAATAAAAAATTTAATGCAGAACATCACTCAACCATAACAATTTTGAGTACAATCAAATGATCAATGGTAAGGAGATACCTGAATTCATTCATTGATATATAAAATCTGTGCAGCACTACTCAGTGGGTCCCATAATATCCAATACTCTTACAATAAAATATGGGCCTGCAAAGAAGATTCATGAGACCTACATATAAGCTATTTAGATTTGAGAAGTGCAGCATAGAACTGCCAGTCAACACACAACTACCAGTCCACTTCTGGATTGAGTGCTTTCTTTGTCCTGTTTTCTACTTCCATCTATTTAATTTCTCTGAAAATGCACATACAACTCCTTCTTTGTCAATTACCAACAACAACTTCTATCTCTCTTTCTCTCTCTCTCTCTCTCTGTAAAGCTCTTTCTTGCCCCTTAACCTTTACAAGTATTTTGATCAAAGTAGAGTAATGGCCAGGCCTGGCAACAAGATCATTCAAGCCAAACTGGTGGGTATGTCTTACCCTCTCTTATTTTAATTCTTTTTAATCTTAATATGTTATATTCTTTTATCTATTGTTAATTTCATTCCTGTCTTTTTTATTTTTGCCCTCTGTTCCCTTCAGCTAATATCATCATTAGTTGTAGCTGTTATTGATTAAGAAAAGGGTAATCTGTGTAGATATTTTTATGAGAATGAGTATGCAAATTTTGTACAACAATCCCTGTGCGCATTTGCTAATTTCTAATTTCTTAGCAGAGAAATTTATTGGATACTAGCCAGAATACAAAAAAGTTGATGTAAATTGTATATCTCTTTTTCCAATTGCTGGAAAAATTAAACCCCACAAAAGTGAAATGATCCACCATTTTTTTAATGGTCCAATTCATGATTTTGCCAAACAGACAAATGCAATTGGAGCAGTGACCCTGTTCAATGTGTGGGCATCCAAATGAGGCTACTGAATATTGGGTATTCAATTCACTTGTTAAACAATGCCTATGTTGGCTGTATCAGGAATTCTAGCAGAGTTTATTTCAGCATATACACCTGCATTTCCAACTTTTTTCATATAGGTGTGCCATTCTTACTCTAGGCTATAGTGAGTTGGAAGATTAGTCCTGATATTTTAATCACAGTATTGGTATATATCTACCACAAAAGAACAATGACATGAATTGCATATCTTCATCCACTAAATTGAACTCCACCATATGAAATGTACAGAGCAATGCTTACAAAAGAACTTGTAGCACAAAATTGATTGTTGAAATGAATATTATTATGTAGCACAAAACCTAATTATTATTTGAATTGTCTTTTTCAGGTGCTTCTAGGGGACATGGGAACTGGGAAAACCAGTTTGGTACTAAAATTTGTCAAAGGCCAGTTTTTTGATCACCAGGTTTCATGCTGATCTCTTGTTTTTTCAGCAAATTAAAGCTTTCATTTTCCTTATAAATTTGCGAGCTTCATAATTGAGGACCTTGGCATTTGTCATCTGCAGGAACCAACCATAGGAGCAGCTTTTTTCACTCAGATACTATCTTTAAGTGAAGCCACTGTGAAGTTCGATATATGGGACACAGCAGGACAAGAACGATATCATAGCTTGGCTCCTATGTACTATCGCGGTGCAGCAGCAGCTGTAGTTGTGTACGATATCTCAAGCACGGTACCTATGAATCATACTCCTTGTGTTTATTTATTTGCAAGTTTCTTTTAACCATGGTTTCAGCCAAGATCATTGGCAAAAATATAGATAATATTCCACTCACAGTTTATCAACATAATATCAGCCTCTGGAATAGTAATGGAGTACTTGAATTGGTTTCATACTCCCTCTTTTTTCATTTAAGAGAACAAAAGCTGCATTTTGAAATCTAATTTTCATTTATATATACCATGTATTCAATAAAAAATTCACTGGGAGGGCACATCTTAGAACAGTAAATGCATGCACTTCTCTCACTGAATATATATTCTATTGAATTAATTCCACTAGCTCTCTCTATCTTAAAGAGTAATGTATACAACTGCTAATGACAATGACTTTTGATGTACATCAGATTTAGATCTCTTAAGCTGTGTATCCCCTAAAATTAAAATAGAGTAAATTGGCTTTACCTTCATATAATCCAAATTTTATAGACATAATCATTAGGGCACTCTCGTTTAAGTAAGAATGTCCTTACTTTAAGAAAAGTAATAACATTCTCTCTGGGTACCACCCGTCAGTGTAGTTCTATAATTGGAACCATTCATGTTTTAGGTCCTTCCTCAAGGGTCATCCTTATAAAAAATCAGCTAAATCAGGAAATTTTTGGTCATTTAAACTGTGCAAACAAATACAGTCCGTAAAATAAAATAAAAATGATGTTGGTGATAATAAATTGGCTAGATAGTTTTTGATTTGGCTGATTTTTTGTAAGGGTGATTTTTGAATGATGTTCTAATATATATGAACGTACGGTTCTGATTATTGAATTGTAGGTCCAATGATGATGTTAAAAGTAAGGACATCCTTACTTGAAAACTTCCCATCATTAGGGTACTATCATCAAGTGCTAGAATGAATATGATTGCAAGTTGTATCCGGACTCCTGGTTTTCTACAGGCAGCCTGTCCATAGCTATCCATTTTATGTATGCTATAACTTCTGGTTTGAAGTCAGTTTCATGCATTTTCAATACAATACTTAGTTATACTATATACCAGTTATCTACAGTTCTTTTATTAGTATGTAAACTGGCTGCAGGATACATTCACTCGAGCCAAGAAATGGGTCCAAGAATTGCAAAGGCAAGGTGAGGCCAAGAAAATTGATAAGTAGTGTTTTTATCTTATTTTTCCTTTTACTAAATTCCATATTAAATATAGAAAAAAACGAAACAATCAAACTATTTATGATTTTAGACATCTCTTATCTTGTCTAACTAGTCTACTAGAAATTACATATTTTACCTAATACAAAAAGTAAACAATATCCTTTTGTGAGCCCAGCCAACCTCTCTGTACTTTGAAAATATTTCATCAGATTTGTAATAAACATTACTCAGTAGTGTTCCAAATAATTGCATATTGTTGCCATATGTATATGCCATGTACAATATGTGGAACAAACCTTGCTTTTGCATAACTCCTGTTTAGCTCCTATTCTCATCTGAAAATTTCAGGTTCTTTGTGCCCTTTTTCGGTTTAAAATGGTACTGTTTGCATCTTTGATCTGTGGCAGGCCCCAATACGTCTGTTTTGAAACACTAGTACAATTTGAAACAACCTGGTTTAGCTCTTTTCTTGCGTACATGTATGTGTGTGGATGTATGTGTGTGGACCCTATGTTATATGTTAAATAGTAAGTGTGTTTTGAAAAAAATGTTTCATTTATTATCAAATTGTGTGTTTGTTTTGGGATGAGTTTCATCTGTTCTTGAAACATGATCAGTAGTTATCACGTTTTTCAGGGAATTTAAACTTAGTGATGGCCTTGGTTGCAAATAAGTCTGACCTCGAGGCAAAAAGAGAGGTCGAAAATGAGGTATCTGAAGCATCTTCTCCAGAATTTCCCCTTTTCTACTTTGATTCCATCTGCATGAGTGTATTAGGAAGATGGGGTTATTTGCAGTTACATTGATTGACCATCAAATCCAACATTAAAGGTTTGCTGTCTGTAGGACTGGAACTTGTACCACAGGTTTACTGTTTCATTTTTCTTGTAATTGGATTGCAGGAAGGGGAGCAATTTGCTCAACAGAATGGGATGTTTTTCATGGAAACATCAGCCAAAACCTCTCAGAATATTAATGAGCTTTTCCACGAAATTGGTAAATTTCATATTTATTATCAGGAAGAATAATTTGGTTCACTTGCATCAGTTGATGAGGATATATAGTAGGGCCTTCACAAGGAAAATTAACTGTATCAAACATTAAACATCTGATTTGTAACTCAAATTTCACTCATACCATATGAGTTATGTTTATGTAAAGATTTATAAATAGTTATGTTTTAGGATCACATAGAACTGTTGGCATTCAGAAAATTTAATTTGTTTGGTCTTGTACCCTCAAGGTAAAGCCATATATATATATAGTATAAACTTGAAGAAGGTCTTCTCTTCTGTTTAATTTCNTACCACAGGTTTACTGTTTCATTTTTCTTGTAATTGGATTGCAGGAAGGGGAGCAATTTGCTCAAGCGAATGGGATGTTTTTCATGGAAACATCAGCCAAAACCTCTCAGAATATTAATGAGCTTTTCCACGAAATAGGTAAATTTCATATTTATTATCAGGAAGAATAATTTGGTTCACTTGCATCAGTTGATGAGGATATATAGTAGGGCCTTCACAAGGAAAATTAACTGTATCAAACATTAAACATCTGATTTGTAACACAAATTTCACACATACCATATGAGTTATGTTTATGTAAAGATTTATAAATAGTTATGTTTTAGGATCACATAGAACTGTTAGCATTCAGAAAATTTAATTTGTTTGGTCTTGTACCCTCAAGGTAAAGCCATATATACTTATATAGTAAAAACTTGAAGAAGGTCTTCTCTTCTGTTTAATTTCTGTTTTTTATTTCAACTTTTGGAGTTAGTTTTTAGAATCTAGATATGCAATGCTTAGATAGTTTGTTCTTTTCCACTTCTGCAGCAAAGAGGTTAGCAAGAGCTTGCCCTACAAAGCCTACCGGAGTGACTCTACACAATGAAGAAAGAGACAGAAGAAGAAAGTCATTTTGTTGCTTGGGGTGATTGCCTACCATTGCATGCCCTTATTGTTTTGGCAAAGAGGGGGTTCTCAGCAAATTGCTCACAGAATATCAAAGATGTTATAACTTAAAGAAAAGTGTTCAAAGTTCAATAACAAATGTCCCTGTTTGTATGTATGCTGATTAAACTGAACTTCATATATGCAATATATGTAAATCCCATGTCTTCACTATTCAAATTGTTCTCCTCATTGATATCCAACAAATTTGAATCCCATGTCCTCCAAGGACCAATATGTTAGCTATTTACCAATTTGCTCTGTTTGTGGTTTTGAGGTATGGACTGGAAGCTACACCTCGAACTTCTCTATTTTATTTTATCCGAAAATAAGAGATTCGAACTTGAAATCTTTCCATAATCATAAAGAGAAATATCAATAAGCCAATAATTAGTTGGTTTTTTAAACATTAATGGTGAATGTAAAAGGAAATGCTCTTAATTACTAGGATTACAAGCCCCTACTCCTCTTAATAATACACAAGACACATTACAACATGACATGGATGTGATGACAAAAACATATCTGAAAAATTTACAGCATAGACAAAATTAAATAATTATAATTTTGTTACCAACAAATAATCATATTATATTTTTTTGTTACAAATTATGTAATATATATGATACAGTTAAACATTATTTTACATGATGATTTTGATCAAAATAGTTTATAATTTTGTGGCCTACATAAAGAAAATCATGATTTTGTGAATTTGAGTCTCACCGTTATTTGGGACAAAAATTTCATATTTTGAGAGCATAACTTTTTCCTAGATAGTAATAGTTCATTATATAATTATTTTGGTGAATGTAGTAAATAGTTCAATATATTATACCAACCACATTCTAGAAGCGTCTATGATTCATAAATTATCTTTAAAATGGGTTGCCTGACCCAAAAAGAAAAATAGAAGAAATGTTATACCACTTATTTGCACCATGAATTCTATCCCATTAAGGATAATAATAAAAAATCCTTCCAGCTCACAGTAACAAGAAAGCAAAGAGAATACATGCAATTCAATCTATTGAAAACAACTTTTGTATATATGATTTTCAGGGCTTGTCCCATATGAGAATTGCACAAGCTTATAATTTGCCCGACAGATACAAACAACACTATAATCAGGAAAAAAAATTATATGAAAGAAAAACAAATAAAACAGAATGAGCAAATCATTATACATACAAACTTATTCTCTTTCTGAACTCTCAGTTGGATTATGGGGTGACCTGGACCTTAAGTGTTTGTACATTTCTGAACAAGCAAAAGCAAAATCCGACAATGCCCTAAAGAGTTCTGGCAACCGAGATTTAAGACTTGTTATAGACTTCTCTCTCACCTGAAGGCATAGCCTCTGATAGGCTTCCTCCTCATCTTCTAACCTCTTCTTCACTGTGTCCACATTAAACTGCCTTTCTGCAACAGCCTCATCGTGAGTGTTGCCTTCTGTCCTATCTGGATCCACTTCGTCCGGCATGTTCTTCTGCATATATTTATTGTACCAGTCCTCAAATTGCCTTTTCTTGCGGGCAAGCTCTTTCCGGGTTTCTTCACATTTTTCTTTCATTCTCATTTCTTCCTGTTGGTGATGCATTATAGTATCTATTACAGCAGCAAAGTTGTGTATAGCAGTTTTCGCAACATCATCTGGAAGTTTCTCTAGATGATCATGCCACTCACTGAGGAGTCCCAGAATAGGGGGACGTTGAATTCTTGGTGGAGAAGAAACTTTCTCCTTCAAGCTGCTCTCAATAGGGATGAGATTAAGTTTTAACCAACTGGTGAGGGCCTTTATATACTCCTTTTGATGTTTCACAAGCTTCAAAAACTGCGAATGCCACTCTTGCACAACAGAATACAGCTGTAGAGTGCGCTCATGGTGGTGCTCACTTGTTTGCTTAGGACATTGGGAGATATCAAAAGACTTGAGAGCTTTCACAATCTTTGACTGTTCCTCATGGTGAGCTCGCATGGTTTCCCACATTACAGCCATCCTGCAGTCCAGGAAACATTATTAGTGGTTTCAAATTTTATGTTGAAGACACCAGCAAAAAAAATTACGTTGAAGATGTGAGAAGGTTTAAGCATTAAAGATCTAAAAGTCCCCACAAGGACAGTGCAGCGGTAAAATCCACTACTGCTAAGAGCCCATTCCGTGACAGGCAGCGCAGTGTCGTTTTGACTAGCCAGAAAAGATAAAATTATTGAAGCATTAAAATCTACAAGACATAAGGATGGGTCTCCAGATATAGTTTTCCTTGAAAATGTGAATAAACAAGGTAATCTTTTACAGGTCTTCATAGAGAAGGGTAGCTCTATCTGCTCATAAGACAAATGAGAGGAAAGATAATCTTATGCTGAATGCCCTCCAACATAAGAATATCAATTAATTCCAATTGATTAGTGTACAATTCCATATTTCTATATAACACACATAGCTAGTCAAATGCCGGTGCAGATTAAGAAATTCCAATGTTTTTCTTTTCATTTTCTTTTCAAAAAATAATCTTCAGCAAAACCTATCCAGTAACAATTGAACTTCCTGGGAAAAAAAAAACCTCCCTGCAATATCTACCTACAACTTATTATTTCACATCCATTCAACCATCTAAAAAGCCTTACTCAGCCCAAACAACCTGCATTAATAGAATCTTGTTTAATATTATAAAATTCAAATTCCCTCTATTGGCTTAGGATCACTTGTTTGTAAAGCAAAACAGAATCATGTCAAAATATAAGAAAAATTGTAACTGCTCATCAAGAAATTAAGTTGCCATGCAGAAATGCAGATCACTCCAACTACAAACATCACAGACAAAGAATCACACATACTACTACATTGCAAACTCACCCTTCAACGAGATGAACAAGTTTTGGGTATAACTGTTGATCTCGTAAACCATTTATCTCCGCCACTGTTGAATCCATGGATTGCATGTCAACAATGTATCTCGTATGCAGATGACTAACTGTTGCTTTTGCTTTCTCCAATGCTTCAGAGTTAGTACCCCGTTTCTTCAGCTTGTTCAGCGAAGCAACCTTCTTTTGGTAGTCAAATTTCATAAGCTCACCTGCCTACCCAACAATAGTCAATCCCAAATGAGATTCAGTACACAACAAGTAACATTGCAGGCTACTTAATGACACACTGAATACCAAACGAACCCAATTTGCATTAGAATTTAGGGTACTGAAAATTATTAAACTCATTGAAACTTCATGGTACCTTGACTTCATCATATAGCTTTTTCTCCCATGCCAACAACTTATCCAAGACGGTAGCGTGAGTTTCATGCTCTTCGGAGTCGAAGTCATCTTTGCCATCATCGACATTCGGAATTCCTCTGAAAGAGCGATTCCATGTAATCACACGCATCACTCTAGCAGAGTGATCAATATGCCCTGTTGTAATGCAATTGCAAACCAAACATCAGAACCATTCAAACATAAAACGAAAAACTCACAACAGAATCACAGAAAAGCTGACTAAGTACCCCGATTATCGGCGAAATTCGAGTGATAATGGAGACGGGTGGCCTCCAACATCTTCGAAACCTCATGCGCACTCTCAGAAGCCTTGAGAAAATGGTCATCAAGCTCTGCAAACACATGCAGCAAATTCACACCCCCTTTCGTCCCCCCTGCCCCCTTCGCCTTCTTCGAGCTTTTCCCCGTGGACCCTGAACTCGAAGCCGCCGCCTCCACCACCACCGGCGGCGGAGGAGCCGGAGCCGGAACCACCTTCTCTTCCTCCTCCTCCTCCTCCTCCTCCTCCACCACCACTTTCGGACTCCTCTTCACCTCTTCTTCTTCTTCTTCTTCTTCTTCGTCGAACGCCTTCTTTGCAAACTCCTCTTTCGGCGGCTCCTCCGCGTCCGCCAGCGTCGGAGCCGGCATGTCCATCGAGAAGAAGTAATCGTAGGGCGAGTCCTGATGATGCGGCAGGGGCGGCACCCTCCGGCTCTCCACCGACGGCTGAGGCGACATCACCGGCTCCGGCGGAGGGGGGCCATTCAAACCGCCGTCATTTTCGACGGACCCCCCTTTGTTCCTGCTGCTCCTGCTCCGCCTCCTCAAGCTCTCGCTATGCTCAATCACTTCATCCTCGTCCTCGTCCTCCATAATGGGCTTGGGCTTCGTCTTGGAGCGGGTCAGATTCGGTTGGGGCTTGATCTCGGGCATGCTGACGGCGCGCTGGAGAGGGGAGGAAGTGGTCCCGGAGAAGGGGAGCGGCGGAGGCGGAGGAAATGGTTCGAGAGGGGGCTGTGGGGGGGCAGTTGCTGGGCCCAAATTGGGCTGGTGGTGGGCCTGGAGCTGGACCAGCTGGGCCGGGTGCTGGACCACCTCGCCCTGGGCGTAGTCGCTCAAGGCGGCGCCAGTGTTCTTCAAGTAGACGGCATAGGAGGAGTGGGCGGCGGCGAACGCGTTGCGGGCCGTCACCGCTTCTTTCATGAACTGCTTCCGATCTTTGCATCGCGAAACCGCTTCCTCGTTCTCGATCTTGGATTGGGTGCAGCCCATTTGGGCTGTTCGGGTGGCGCTGCGAAATGGGTAGGATTCGATTTGGATGATGGTTTGAGCTTGTGATGTAGAGAGAGCTTTGAAGGCTTCACAGCTCGAAGCTTGGAGAAGCTTTTACTTTCGACTCTCTGCGTGTGTCGTCTTCTTTTGCGTTTGGCTTGTCAAAGAATAATGATACAATACGGACAACTGGAGAGGACACAACTCTCAAGACAATACAAACGCTGTCGTTTAATGATGTGTTGTTTTATTTCATTGTTGGGATTGGGTGTTCACAAGGACAAGGAGATGGGTATTGGGATTGAAGATGGGGTTTACAGATTTAGCAGCAGAATAAAGTAATTCAAAACAAGGTGTCAAGAAAGTCAAACTCATAAACTAGTGCAACAACAATGCCAATCATTATTGTCTTATGGTCTGGAGATAAGATGCTAATTGCTATCAAGTTTAGAAAAATGAAGGAAAATTTAGTGGAAGCAGTTGAGACTTACAACAAGTTATTGGATTTGAGGTTACCCACAAACTACAAAAAGCTAAATGTGGAAAATAACTTAAATTGTGATGGGTCCCACTCACTGTACTCTATTTTTCATTTAATTTAGGGAAGGAGATTTTAATTTGAGAATTATCCCACATAGTGATAGTGGAGAGAAATATTGTTAGATCAATAATAATTATATTTTCTTATTATTATAATAACAATTATACTTATTAATATTAAATGTAACTTATTCCGTTAAAGAGACTTAAAAATTATTTTGTTGCCTAGTAGGTCTTATTGTTGCTCCGGTGCTCCCATCTAATAACTTAGAAATGATAAATTAGCCTCCAACTTAAAATTTGACATCAATTGCAAAATTTGATTTTGCATATTAATATTCAATAAATCCAGACTGATATATAAACTCAAATGTTATGATTGGTGTAATATTATACACTTCAAAAAAATTTTAGTAAACAATTGAATTACTCGGTTAATACCTAAAAAATAATAATAATAATTGAACTAAACTGATAATATGTCGTGATTGGTTAGATGCATATGCAACTGTACTACGTGAAACAGAGGATCATGAGCTGTTTTTGCAGAGAATTGCTATACTTTGCGACTTGCGAGAATAATAGGCTTGGGTTGCCTACTTTAATTTGCACCTTTTATTCTCTTTTGCAGTTTGCTTTTGAAGTGGCTTTGGGACCCACCTGCCACCTCATATTCTGTCAGAACGGTGCATGGAAGTTACTTTACTCTTTTTGGGTAAGTCTGCCATTACCGTTACCCCAAAAAAATTACTGTAATAGGAAGGTGCATACTTCTTCTCATTGTTGTTATCGAAAATGATTTTCTGGCAATTTAATGTATAAATAATTATTTATTATTGAGTTCTTAAAAGGAAAAAAATGGGGCTAATTTTGTTTTTTTACTATTGAATAAAACAATTTTTTTTTAAATAGGACTATTCCAACTACCTTAAATTTCTACGTTGATCATTTTAAAATAATTTTTCTTAGTTTTTTTCTAATTGTTATGTTGCTACCTCGTTGGCCTCTGCAACAAAACAGAAACCTATAAAGAGAAGAGAGACAAATGGAGAGAGAAAAGAGATAGAGAGGCAAAAAAGGAGAAGGATAAGGAGAAGGAGAGAAGGGGGAGGCAGCGGCTCTACCTTGTAGGCTTTTGTAACAAATTGGAAACCCACATAGAAAAGAGAGAGAAATGGAGAGAGGAGGAGAAAGATAATGATAAACAGAGAGGGAAGGACCTCCGGCGAAAAATTCGGGCACCGGAGGTTGTGAGTGTGCAAGGGGTGGAATTGAGCCTTGGGTTGGCTTTGGGGGGGTGTGTGTGTATGTGTGTTTTTATTTTTTATGTTTTTTAGTGAGTATTTTAGAATCTTGGAGGTGTTTTTTGGTAAAATTGTACAATTAAAAAAATTTTAGAGGATGTGTATTGAGAGAAAAGAGAGTGCAAATAGTAACACTCTAAAATCATTAAAGATAACACGTTTGAGAGGTCAATCTTCTTCGTTCTTCTTTTTCATATATTAGCAAAAAGCATTCAATACGTTTCTTTTTCATAATTCTTCTATGAAATGCTGGAGATATTATCGCACTACAAATTCATGAAACCAACCAATCATCAACCTTTGGTCATTAAAAGCAGAAGGTTTACATCAAATCCGGTCTCACTGTCACATGAGTATCCTATTAGAAATTTCTTTTGTTACACTTAATTTCCCAAATCTCAACTTCATTTCCTCTACCATACTCTCTCACGTACTGAGGAATCTGTGTAATGTCTATGCATTTGCCCACAAAGCAAGGCATTGAACCACCTTCAAGGCCTTCAGAATCTGCATCATCAATTCAAAACCCAAATTATAAGCCGAAAAAATAGAAAAATAAAGAGCTCATGAATTTTGATATGGGTGCATCTTGATGCATGAACATGCTTACCCCCCTCTAACAGGAAAAAGCTTCGGAAATGTAAATAACCATTTGCAACAACATCGAGATCATCAAGACTGAAGTTGTAGCGCTTTTCCAATGCCAAGTATAGCACCTGGGAAACAGAAAACGAACTGCCATTTATTTGAACAGCATATGTTGGACGAAAGGAGTTATCACCCTCACTAGCAACTATTCTATTCACAATCAAACTCACTTCATATAACCCATATGGCGGTTGCTTCAAATCATTAAACTTGCTTCCTGAAATTTCTTTCATGTTGGTATGTACCTTTTCTGAACCCAGAGACATTAATCTCTCTAAAGTGCTGAAAAATGCATCTGTCAGGTCATCACTATAGATTACATCTGCAGCTACAAGCAGAGAAGCTTCCTGGGCTGCTTCAACTTCTGAAAATGTCCAGGAATACCTAGGTGATATCATTAAAATCTGATTTATGTTTCCAATAAATGATGTTACCCAAAAAAAATGATATTAGATTTTAAAATAGTGTTAAACTGTTAAGTACATTACTGAGAATAACAACAGCAAAGGGAATTTATTAGCAAAGTATAAGAAGTTAGAGAAAATGAATATGCTAATAGTGTCAACAAAATTCAACTAGTTGTGACAAAAAATCAAAGCAGATACATAATTTTCACCTTTTACCCAGGGAGGATTCTTCTAGGGTTGTTCTTGGGGGCCAGGGATTCATCCAATCAAGTTCACGTACATGAACTGTAGCTCGATGACTGAACAGTTCAGAATTAAGGTCGACATTCTTAGCACAGTTTTCAAGGATCTCATTTCCATGGTCTGACACAGAGGGCATCCAACCAGCAGTTTGAATTGGATGGCTCAAATAAGTATATCTGACATAATTATTAATGGAACTCATTGAATACAATCATAAAGCTCAATGAAACTATCAACTTCAATTCCAAAACCTAGTAGTATACACTGAAGTGACCTAGCCCCCCTTTAAAAGGGACATTGTTTCAGACACTAGTTTGAAAAAAACAATTTGAAAAAATTAAAACTTTCAAGGAACAAAAGGACATGAATGAATAACGAGCAATATTCAGTAAGTGCAAGGTCACTATACCTGTTATAAACACCGTTTTAGCAACACGTGCAAGTAGTACACCCACTAACCCTGGTGAAGACATGAAATAAAATTCATGTCATGTGACATATAGACTACATTGATGTCTCAAATGATGGCTGTTAAATCTCAAATGAGGGTTTTAAAGTCTCAAATGAATTTGTAGCTTCAACACCACAAAATTGTATATATTTAGATGGTATTTTGTGAAGCAATCATGGTCAGAGCCAAAACTTCAGATGAATCATTGATTCCCACTGAATGATCCACAATGTACAGAGCCAATGCCAGGCCAGATATAATCTAACCAGCTCCAGTAGTTCTTCATAAGGATGCATCATGATAATATAAAACTAAGACAGGTACTAAGGATCAATGTACCTGTACCAGCACCAAGTTCTAACGAGACAATTCCTTCAAGTTCGGATGATGTAAACATCTTATGCAGCAAAAAATCAGATAATACAAGTTCTGCCCTCCACACCTGAGGGGAAAAACAAGATTCAGTATAAATACATAGTAAATAAACCATACTTCAATAGAAATTACAAATAACCAAAAAAAAAATTTACTTGCAAACCAACACTTGGAATCGATGACGTGATATTATGCTGGATGGTCACTCTATAACTCCGAGTAGATAATTCTGCACATTTTCGTGAAAAAATTTGTAAAGCAAAGAAAACAAAACCACCAAAATGATCTTCAAAAACAAAATATCGTCTTTTATTTAGTAAGAATTGCTGGTTTTGGTTAGTGGGAAAAATCAACACAAGTATGCAGCCATGCAGGCATACACAAAGGCACATACATGCACTGATGCACATGCTCACTTTAATATACAACTAATCAAGTAAGTCTATCTAAAGCACTCACCCAAATCCCAAACCAGCTCACTGAGCAACTGGGTTTAAGTCTTTAAGATCATAAATGTAAGTAAACATGACATAACATAACATTACCATGGAAAGGCCTCAAACCCCAAAAAAACAAAAATAAAAGCACATGTGTGAGTGACAAGTCACAACTTACTGTTGCGTCTTGGAAGAAGAAGATCACCATCCTCGTCGTAGCTAATCGTTTGCTTTGTGGCCTCAGCTTCTATGCCCAAGTGATTGTGTTAGACAGAGGATTCGAGTTTGCAAATTTTCGTTGGATAAAAAACAATAATGAAACAGAGGCCAGAGAGAGTAAATTCAATACCAGGTGGGATGGAGAAGGTGAAGTAGGAAATGTGGG
This sequence comes from Purshia tridentata, assembly GCA_003254885.1. Taxonomy (NCBI): domain Eukaryota; kingdom Viridiplantae; phylum Streptophyta; class Magnoliopsida; order Rosales; family Rosaceae; genus Purshia; species Purshia tridentata. Next base: position 5,340 of record QANT01005919.1, on the reverse strand, counting down.
GTCCACAGAAACCAGGGGGACAGCCCAAGTGCACTTCGCTCATCACTTGCTCTTCCTTCTGTGAATCTCCGCGGTTCGGTTGCCCTATCATCTCCATTGACACCGATTTTGCTATCCCTGATTGCTGTGTTCCCCTGAAAAGAGGGTTCGAATCCTAATCCGCGAAACGAAGCGTTTTGGGTTTATGAGCAGAAGGCAGAGAATTTGCATAATCACTCTGTTAAATTTATTGTCCAATAGGGTACTTTAAGAAAAAAAAAAACAGAAGAAGAAAAAACAAAAAACCTATTTAATTATAAAAATTTTCAATATGTCTATTGATCAAGGTTTAAAAATAAATAGATCCAAAATGGATCCAGATTTGAATAAATGAAACACCACTAGGAACAATATTTGATAAAGGATTTGGATATTTATATAATCACTCTGTTAAATTTATTGTCCAATAGGGTACTTCAAGAAAAAAAAAAAAACCAGAAGAAGAAAAAACAAAAAACCTATTTAATTATAAAAATTTTCAATATGTCTATTGATCAAGCTTTAGAAATAAATAGATCCAAAATGGATCCAGATTTGAATAAATGAAACACCATTAGGAACAATATTTGATAAAGGATTTGGATATTTAGTGAACAAAATTTTGATACAAATTTAGTGCATGTAAGAATCTTTTCTAAAAGAATTAATTATTCCATGAGTTTGGAATCCAATAAAACCAAAGTTAGGCACTGTCACTAAAATCTACTATTCAGTGAGCATGAAATAAAGATGGACTGTAAAGAATATGTTACAAGTTTATATCTAAGATCGTGGTAGGTTCTGAACCCTCAAGTTCAACCATGAAATTTTGGGATTTTTACAATGAAATGATCAGTTGACTAATGAATGAAATCTTGTAAGGGATGACAATGTGGAAGAAACTAATGAACGAATTTTTCCTATATAAAGTAGAGATGAAGATGATATGAACATATGCACCTAAAGACACTTCTAATGCCAATCCATCACACTCTAGGCAGCTTAATTAGCTTGTCTCCTTCTATAATCCTCTGAGAGCTGCAATCCGAGCTGCCAATTCATCATACTCCGGCAGCTTAGGATGCACGTGTGCATCCGGCTGGAAGGACCTGGCTCGACCAGGCCTATTCGTTTCCTCAGTTGCAGTTCTTGACTCTGGTGGGAGAGATGCTGCTCTGGCCTGTGGCCAGTTAGATCTTCTGCTTCTATGCCTAGTGGATTCACCAGTATCATCATCATCATCTCCTTGATTCAAACAAGGCTTTACATTGCCCTTCATCTGGCTTGACTCGTAGGGTGACTGCTTCTCACTGTAATGCATCAAAAGCCCGTCCATTATCCTCTCTTCTTCATCCCTTGAATCAACATCATGACTGCCAAGATTCTCGCGACCTGGTGGTGGTTTCAAGTTTTTCCTCCTGACTGATTTTGGTTTCGGATCATCTTTGGCAACATCAGTAGGCTGATCTTTTACCTTCTCAACATGATCTGTTTCCTTTTTTCCGGGTTTTTGTTTGTAGTAAGGGGGTGGAATAAATCTGTAGTCGAAGTGTGTCCTGTTATCTGCTTCATCCTCGGATCTGCTTCCTACTGAACTTGAAGAACTCTGTGGGAAATCCTGAGATATGTCTGCTGTTGTTGTTTCGTATTCACTTGCATAAGAGGACTCCTTGCTTGCATGAGATGTATAGTCATCTTCACTTCCTACTGATGCTGCATCCTGGTTTTTTCTCTTCAGAAAAGCATCGTCCTTCCTTTTATGTGGCTTGAACATATCATTATCATCATTGTCACTCAGAGAAGCACACTTGCGATGGCCCTGCAGAAAAGTCGTACAGGTTTCAAAGAGGAGTATCAGTGATCGAGAGAGAGACCTTAAAAAGCAATTTCAAAATACAGAATGTCGGAACAGAAAACAGGATAGAAGGAAAGATTTGGCATCTAAGCTAATTTTCAAGGTCTAAATCAAAGTTCTTGAACATCTTTCCATAAATGTGGAAAGTAACATGGAGATAGGCTTACTTGGTGAATTGCAGGTGGTGTATACAGTTTCTGTTCCAAAGCCTTAGAATCCCATTCAATTGAGAATTCTTTTGCTATCTCATGCATCAATTGAACCTTCATCTCCTTTGTATGAGCCTTTCCCCTCAACCTCTCCACAAACTACTCATAAAAAATCAATTGGGTCAGACTAGAAACAAACTTGTAACATATATAATTATGCAAGTTGTGAATTATTATTACCTCTTTATTCAGAAAAGGTTCAAGGGAATTTCCATATCTTTCAGTAAACATATTTCTCAGGTCACGCAATTCTGGCAGATCAGCAAACCTTGCTGCAGCATACATTAAAGATGGAACAGCTTCCCTGCATTCCTCAGGACACTCCCTACAAATATAAATTAATACAAGTAAATCAAACTAATGCATACATGTACGGAATTGATAGTTAACTCTGCCAGTGAAAGCAAGCAACATTATTCGGAAGCCGCACGTACCTTTGATCTTGCATGAGAGAAAGATGACTTGAGATGCATCCAACAAAATTCTCAATTAAATCATAGCAGGCAGAAATATTTTGCTCAACCAGAAATCCCTCAGCCTGCTTCACCAATTATGAAGGAGTTAAGAGCATTGAATAATGTAAAATGATTTGGTGACTTTGTGAATGAACAACTGCCAAAAGTATATATGTAAATCACGGATCATCAGCTATGCTGCAATAGGTGAGTAATCTTCATTCAATATACATGCATTCAACATTCAATATGTTACTTCAAGGAAGGTAAATACATCACATTTTGGGCAGGTTGATGTTACATTGTGTGGTTGGAGTTGGAGAATTGACCCCTTCAAGACCTACCAATCTAAATCCCAAAAAGGTCTCTCTCTTTTTTTTTAAATCAACACTTATGTTCCATTTACTTTTTAATCAGGTAAAGAAAGTGAGAGTAAACCCATTAATTGCTAAAATAACTCATTCAAGCAAGAGATCAACGGAAGAGTCATGGCTAACCAATTGGAAACAAAGTGATAAAGATAAAGACAGGTATAAAAGACAGAAAACCAAGATAAAAGACAAGCAAGACACATAAATCCATGTGTGCCAACACTCAGACTGATGATGACCTAGCCTCTCTATCTCTATCTGGGTGATTTTATCATTTCAATTGGTCAATATTACAGAAGTTGGAATCGTGTACATGTAAAGCAAGAAACTATTTTAAATGAAAGCCAAAATTGGATCACATGCCCCATGCATGCTTATTATGCAATACAGATGGTGTCACCTCCATATAGAATGATTTATGAGTAAATAGAGGGCATGAAATGCATGATCAGCATGAGGGTACATGTCATGGTGCATGGATGAAACACGTGAGACCATTAGTGGCAACAGCAAAACAGGGCCCCACAATGAGTTGTTTTAGCTTCTGTGTTAAGACAATTTAGAACCGTGAGATTTTCGATCATCTCTCTGCTCTGCATGTGTGTATGTATGTGATGTATCATACATGTGCATATCCGGATGATGATGGTGATTATGAGGATTGAGGGGCTTTATCAAATGACAAATGGAAGCAATAATAGCATGCCGCCATCAACGGAATATGATAAAAGCCAAGCAAATTGATAATCATCTAATTATAAAAATAAATAAAAGAAAAAAATTAAACTAAACAAAAAAGCATCAGGCAGGGCATGAAAAAAAACTTTTGGCCCAAAAAAGGGCTTGAGGAAATTTTTTTTTTTTTTTTTTTATAATCATCTAATTATAAAAATAAATAAAAGAAAAGAATTAAACTAAACAAAAAAGCATCAGGCAGGGCATGAAAAAAAACTTTTGGCCCAAAAAAAGGGCTTGAGGAAATATATATATTTTTTTTTCAGGCCACACAAAACCATAAAAACTAGCAACAAATTGAAACAAATAAAAAAGCTAACCAAGAACCAAAGCTAATCAAAAAACCAAGAACAAGATTAAACTTGTACAACAAGAAACTAACCCTGTCATAGGCATTGATGTCAAGGCCACTCCTGAGAAGATCCGCAATATCATTCTTCAAATACTTCTGCACAGCGTTCCTCTTCTTCTTTATGGTCTCAAGCCTCAGCTTCGTGATCTTTATATCCGATTTGCTGCATATCAAAAATACCCAAAATCAGAAACAAAAACTAATGTGAAAAAGGGAAGGAAAAGCAGGAAGCCAAATTCTGTACAATGAATGAAGAAAGAAACAAACATAAATACTTGACTTGGGTTTGTTTGTGCCAAACCTTTTAGTGTAAAATTTCGACTTTCTGAACCCCCTCAACATCTTGAGGTCTGTGAATTGGGGAAATTCACACAAGCTGGTGAATGGCTGGTGAATGGGGAAAGATGAATTCCAACTGGGTTTGAAAAAGAATGAGCGAAGGTTGTGATTAATGGGTTAGCTTCCTAAGAATGAAACAATATTAAGGAAAAGAATGAGTAAGAGATTGAAAACAATGGGGTTGAGGGTCACGCCAAGAATCGGCAATGTTCAAGAAGCCCAGAATGAAAGAAAGCAAATGGGTCTCTGTTTTTTCTGATAGAAAGAAAACTGAAGAATCGAGTTATTTCAGCAAATGGGTTCAAATGTAGGGCTCTAAAATTGGGATCACCATGAAGAACAAAGCTTAATAACCATGAAATGGAGCTCTTTTAGGGAGGGGGAGAGAGAGAGACAGAGAGACAGAGAGCGCTTCAGAAACTCAGAGTCTCAGAGACATATATATTGGCAGCTACAACTCGGAAAAATTGGAGAATGCGGGTTTTTGCCACGTAGGTTTTCTCTGTCTGTCTGTGTTACAAAAGTGATGTGGGCAGTGAAACTAATACCGCGGGAAACCAACTGTCGAGAATTTAGCGCTTTTAATCATTTTTGTTCTATTTACCAAATTATTAGCATAGTATTTACTATTTATCGTTTTAAATTATTTCCGCTATAAAATTAACTTAATTAATTACTCATTAAAGTTTTTTTTTGGCCAAGAATTACTCATTAAAGTTATTCATGAAATCATGTAGTAGCTTTATATTTATTTATTTATTAAAAGTAACATACTATTATTACACGGACGAATTATTTAGTAAAAAAATTTAATATATCTAATGTTATTATTAAAATTTATTTCTCATACAACAATGAAAACAAAAAAAAAGAATTGTTGATATATGTTTGAAATTTTTTTTTGACCTTTTAATGGTAAAGAGGAAAGAACAAATCTGCGGAAAAGAAGAGACAGATAAGGCATGCACTAGATTATTAGCCAAAAAAAATGTTGCTAAATTTTTTA
>QANT01005916.1:0-44796 GCA_003254885.1 Purshia tridentata | reverse complement strand
TATAACATTCCTCGTATTAAATTACTATAATGCCTTTCAAAAATAGTTTGATTCAAGTTTAAAAACAATAACTGTTATTTATCAATTAAAAAATGATAAATATATAATAGTTACTTATTAATTAAAAAACAGTACGTGGTTGTTATTGACTTATAAAATTTAAAAAAATGAGAGATTTATGAAATTAACAAATATGTTAGTATAGGATTTATAAATTTCTTTTTGTTTTTTCGGTTGTTAATTTATATAGTTTTTCTTAATTCTATTTTAGATTTTCAGTCAATAATAACTATCTTGGTATTTTATAAAAATGTATTGACTAATTTATAATAATCAAAATATATATATTTTTTTTTGTAGTCGACCTGATACTGATACATACAATACAAGTATACAACTTCTAAAAATATTTGCCCAAAAAAAAGATGAGGGAGACAAAGAAGGAAATCCCTTTAATAATTTTGGGGAAAATGATCCCCAAATACATCCCCATAAAAATAAAAATAAAAATAAAAAAAACCTAAAAACCAGACCATGGAGGAAGGATTGAGTGCTGACAGGAATCCCAGAACTGGGAAAGCTCGTTTAAGACCCCAAAACTAACTGCAACTTCCAATTTGTGTTTCCTTGACCCAAAATGTTGTCCTGGGCAGTCCAAGCCCCATTGACAGTGAAGCTACCTCATCTCCTCCAACCTTTATCCTCCTCAAACACCCACACGGAAGCCTTTGCAGTTGGAACCACAAGACCCAGAAACAGAAGGCCAAGACTCTTTTTCTATTCGACCCATTTTCAAAGCCTCAATCCCAAATCACGATCTCTCCGAGCAGTCCTCACAAGGGCCGCTAGTGATGGTGATGCCACCCCACAACAGTATACACCTACTGTAATTTCTCATCTCTCATTTTTGAGCATTTCATCCTCACACTCCCATTATTATCAGAAATTTATTGTTTTAGTGATTGGTATATTCATGGGGATGACAACTGTTTCTTTGATTCTTGCCCACTTTATATTTTTCAGGATATGGAAGAAAGAGAGAGTACTTCTTCCAATATTGGTGACGGTTATGTTGGCTTATTTATTCGGATGCTTGGGCTGGACCATGATTCTCTTGATAGAGAACAGGCAATAGTTGCACTCTGGAAATATGCACTTGGAGGAAAGAAGTATGTTGATGCCATTATGCAATTTCCTGGCTGCATAAATCTCACTGTAAACCTGCTAAGATCGGAGGCCAGTTCTACATGTGAAGCTGCTGCTGGGCTTTTAAGGTCAATATCTCTAGTTAATTCATATAGAGATTTGGTTGCACAAAGTGGAGCAATTGAAGAGATATCTGCCTTGCTAAATCGACCTTCCTTGACTCCTGAGGTATTGGATGATGGGTATCTTACCCTCGGAATTTCTCTTCACATATTTCTTGATGTAGAATATTGAGGTAGGTTGTTACTTGTTATGACATTTATGCAGGTGAAGGAGCAAGCTATATGTACTGTCTGGAACTTGTCAGTAGATGAGAAGTTCAGAATGAAAATTGCAAACAGTGATACGTTGCCATTACTTATTAAGTCTATGGATGATGAGGACATAATGGTAAAGGAAGCAGCAGGAGGGGTATTGGCAAATTTGGCATTAAGCCAATTTAATCACAGCATTATGGTCGAAGCAGGTGTTATACCAAAATTGGTGAGACATTCTCTGCCATTCTTTGTTGCCAGTAGGAACTAGATTTTCAAATTGGATCAAATGGCTTAAGTTAAGTATGCTGGTTTTAATTGTCAGTGGTGTTTGATATATAATAGCTGATTTGGGATTATCTTATATATGTCACGCATTAAATAAATGTTAAGAAATTCAATTTTGAATATCACAGTTAGGAATGCCTCATTTCAATTCTTGATTTTGATATTTAGAGATTGATTCCCTGATATTATTACAGGCAAAGCTATTAAGCACTGACAGTGAAGGATCTAAAATAATTAGAAAGGAGGCAAGAAATGCTTTATTGGAACTATGTAAGGATGAATACTATAGAATTACTATCATTGAGGAAGGTCTGGTTCCAGTCCCCATGATTGGTACAGCTGCATATAAGTCCTTCAGACCAGGTTTACATTCATGGCCTAGTTTACCAGATGGTACAGAGATTGAACAGACTTCTAAAACTCCTTCCAGGTTTGGTGCCTCTGAATTACTCCTTGGATTAAATGTTGATGAGAAGAATGTAAACATAGAGGAAGCCAAAATGAATGCAATAGTTGGACGGACACAGCAACAGTTTCTTGCTCGTATTGGGGCCATTGAAATGGAAGATGAAAAGAAACAGTCTGAATTGGAAACTGGTCAACAACTCACACTTTTGCCATGGATGGATGGTGTGGCTAGATTGGTGTTGATTCTTGGACTTGAAGATGAGTCAGCAATAGCCAGAGCTGCAGATGCAATTGCTGATGCATCTATCAATGAACATTTACGGATAGCATTCAAGGAAGCTGGGGCAATTAAGCCTTTAGTTCGGCTTCTAGACTGTAAGAATGATGCTGTCAGACTGGCTGTAACTCAAGCTCTAGAGAGGTTGTCTGTCAGGTAATTAATTGTTCACCATTTTCAAGTCTCTGGTTCTGGGTGTTTTGTAAGAAAAGAAAATCCTTTTAAAAACTAAAGAAAATCAAACATGGGGTGAATGAAAATACATGTTTGACATGAAATACTTTGCATTAATATGATCTTCTTTTACTTGATGCAGCAATGGTGTTTGCCAGATAATTGAAGCTGAAGGTGTTATAGATCCTTTGATTAATGTTTTAAAGGAAGCAGAGATCTCTGGAATCTTGATGGAAAAGGTCATTCATTATGTTATTTTATGTCTATCCACAAATCTTCTGGGAAATGATTCTATTTAAGTTGATCACGTGAATAATTGCTGCAATGCAGACCTTGGATATTCTTGCCCGGATCTTAGATCCTAGTAAAGAAATGAAGTCAAAGGTTGGTCAGCTGTTTCTTCACAACATGTTCGAAAGCTTTTAGTTATTAATTGACTTACCAATGATGTTCATTCATTCCAGTTTTATGATGGACGAGTAAATGGGTCAAAAATGGGATCGGATGCAGCAAGAGGTCCTTATGGTTCCATAGGAATAACTGGAGATATAGCAAGTCCCAGGTCTCATTCTCCCCTCCCTCCCCTCCCTTCAAATTTTGAGTTCCATTTGGTTGCATAAATGCCGTGTAATTATCAGAACCTATTATATTATATATGTTTTCGGTTTAAGGTTATCCTATTATAGCTTCATGTACTCTTCCATGTTACGGTGAAAGATTATCCTCAAACTCTGGATATGTATAAGAAGTTTCAGATAGATTTGTGCTTTATCTGAGAAGTATTGGCATATGATATTGTTGTAATTCTAGTAAAGCACCCCGTATAAGTAATCTTGTATCCGATTCTGTTGATAATCTTCTGCCCCAAACCTGTTCTTCTTTATTGGCCTGACTGGCCCAGATTGCTATTGGGTAATGATAATTTTCAGTAGGGTCTTGGAAATTTGAATGCATACAGTAATATATTTTTCAAGTTGGACCTGTTTTTTATTCAATTTAACTGTTTTTTTCTACAACAAATCTGCAATCCTGGAAAGTAACTCATATACCTTTTAAAATATTTTGGAAATACAATGTAGGAAAAATGTGCTCAACTCTGTGGTTATTGCTCGACTTGTTGAAATTTTAAAGACCCCAACCCCAACATTACAAGGGAAAGCTGCTTCAATCCTCGAATTCTGTACAGTTATTGACCCAAGCATGGACACCATCATTTCATTGGATATAGAATCTGCTTTGGATGTTGTTTTCCATCAAGTTGAAGGTATTGGAATTCTAATCCTCTATAGTAAAACTGTGAAATATATATATTCTTTATGCAATTGCAATGAACCTTATGTGGAATTTAGTTATATGCCTGATTGGGCATGGAGAGCAATTTTGTATTGGTTCTTCAGCTTGTAGGCACGAATTTTTCTGAAAAATTGTTTCTATTTAAACTGGAAAAAGATGATTTCATTTATTATAGAAGATTGGGTGTCGAAGCTGAAATATTGGTTATTCTATGGTACTAAGACGGAAGAATAGTGTTTGTGTTCAGATTTGATTTTGTTTTTTGGTCTGTGTTAATTTAGCAGACATGGAATCTGAAGTAGATGATCAGCAGCCGGAAAAGTATGCCCTTGAAGTTGAAGAAGCCGGTCTTGTTATATCAGCAGCCTCCCAGTTATTAACAAAATTGCTGGACTCTGAGAAGTTTTGCCAAAAAATAGATTCCGCCCATTTCACCAAAGTGCTTAGTAATACCCTGAAGTCTGATATTCCCCTTCACAAGAAAGATTGGGTTGCTGCTTGTTTAGTGAAACTTGGTTCTCTTTCTGGTCCCAGACTAGATTTTGAGGACCCAATCAATATGGAAGTAACTCTCCACGAGACCATTCCAAGACTCATGGAGCAGATCAAAACCTCTCTCTCCCCGGAAGTAAAGGAATATGCTGTGGTTGAACTCAACAGAATAATCTCTGAAGGGGTGGTTGATTCCACTCAAGCTGTTGCTTCACAGGGAGGAATATTTCCTTTAGTGAAACTGATTGAAGAAGGGAGTGAGAGGGCTGTTGAAGCATGCTTGGCGATACTTTATAATCTGAGCATGGACAGTGAGAATCATTCGGCAATTGTAGCTGCTGGAGCAGTGCCGGTTTTGAGGAGAATTGTTCTATCACAAAGACCCCAGTGGACACGGGCACTTCATCTGCTGAGGATTCTACCTACATGAGACACTGCCAAACTGTATAATTATGAGATAGATTTTCATTTTTGCACTGTTCTATAGCTACCCAAGAGTGTATGCATCACAGTGATACCTTTCACCCAAAAGTTTTATAAAATTGAATTAAATCTACCCTTATTTTGAAAGGCATGCTTGATTCCATTGGAGAAATTCAATTCTTGTAGAACCAGGGCAGTTGATGCCCCCCCTATTACCTGCTTTGATTGCAATTGAATTTCTTGTCCATGCCATAAGGATATAAAAGTTTACACCTCAGACGATGATGAGATTGTTGGATTTTTCTCTCCACCCAAAAAGTTATTATTTTTGTTTATTTTCTGCAGTTATTACGATTGTACATTATTTTAATGTCCTGAAGATATTTTATCAGTTAAGCAAACTAACATAACTGTGGTAGTAAGTTTGATAACTGGAGACGCGGCACCACCCATGATGTCTAGCTTATCCTTATGCCTGTCCCTAAACCTTGCTCATGCTTCTCTTCCTAACAACAAAGATTCGCCACCGCCACGGCAGCCGCCACCACCAGCACCACCTCTCCAAGCCAATACCACCAGACCTCCCAATCCCCTGCGCAGTGGGAACAATACCACGACACCTCTACCAATCAAGAAGCGGCAATACCGCCAGCAACGCAAGCCAAGGCAGCCTTCTGTCATCCAAATCGAACGTGCTATTGGCGCCGGAAGGTTCCGCGATACTGACCCCATGTAAGATACTTATCTGAAAATGTGTTTGGGTAATTAATTTTGAGGACATATCATGAGTTTGTGGTTCAGAATTTGAGGTTTTCTGTGGTGCAATATTATTCAGGGAATTGGAAGAACAAAAGAAAGCTAAATTCGACATGACTTTGATGAACTTTCCTGGCAAGTTTGAAGGGCCAGTGGAGAAGAAGCTTCGTGAGACAGGAGAGTGGGTAACCAATAAAACTGAAAGAGGATTCCGAATGAATGGTAATCATGCATACTTTGATTATATTCTTCTCATTCAATTTCTTTGCAATTAAGCTGATGGTTTGGTGTCATCTGATCAAATGCAATCATCTGTCTGTGCCAAGAATAATGCTGGTGGATGGATCATCTGTCTTGGATCCCACACTTGTTACATATTGAACAATACCAATTAATGATTTTCATCTAGAATTGTCTGACTTTTATCTTATATACACTGGGTGAACTTGTTCATCATCAATTTCTAGCTAGTTAGCTCCTGATTTGCAGGACAGTAAAAGAATACTAGAGGGATATTTCAAGAACAATTCAACTCATGTATTCTTTTTGGTTTTGTTTTTGCAGGCAAAAAAGTTTTCAAGTTTGTGTTTGTGTGGCTACTACCAATTTGGAGTTTCTCAATCTTAGTGGCCTCTGGAACCATCAAGCTAAATACCCCACTTTTTGATGATCTGTTTATGTGAACTTAAGCTTGTCAGTATATGCCTGGCCAAAAAAAAAAAGCTTGTCAGTATATAAATGCTCTTTGTAGATCATTAGTAGGGGCTCAGCTGTGTAAATTAAAGACCTTCTGCTTTACAGCATCTTATCAATTCATCCTTCTACAGAATGTAATTTACTATGCAAAACAATCGTCTGTTGAAAATTATGTCTTGGGGTCGTTGTAAATTTTTGGGCCTTGGCTCATCTTTAGACCACATGGTCCTACTCCTATATATAAATGACCGACACAGATGCTTGTTCTTCCCTGACCTCCTTCAACAGTTGATTAATCATATAAATTCGTTTCTTGGTCAAATCTTTTTGCTTCTTGATAATTTTCTGTTCAACAGTTCTAGATGCAGAATCTTTCATATAAAAATGGGCAGGAGAGCAAGATGCACGTGCAGCTTATCTTTCATATTCTCTTTTCTATTGGTCCAGCTATTCTTCTTCTTTCTTGATTACTTGTTTCTCATAAACTACAACCACTATATGAAACATTTTCTTTTAACAAATTGTTTGAATATATATGGTGGAATCAATGAATGGGTAGATGAAACTATTTTTCATTTGTTCCACAATATTTCGCATGAAATTTACCTCTAACGCTGAGTACTGACTATGTACTCATTCTTATTAAAAAATACAAAACAAAAAGCTCACACAACCTAATTATTGGTCTAATCATATTTCTCTATATAACATTTGAGAGGTTTTAAGTTTGAATAACTCTATTAAATAAACAGATAAAAGTTAAAACCAAACATATAATATAAATAAATTTCAATATATACACTTATTATCTCTATATCTTTCATCACTTTACATTTTTTCAATTTAATATAAGAAGGTCCATGATACAAGACTACAAGTAGTGTGGTAAATGTGCATATAAAATAAATAAATACTATAATCGTACAGTGATAAGTCTGATATACGTTACTTGTATGGTGGTAAATGTAGGATTTTATCTTACTATTATTATAGTCAATGATGACGCACACCGACGTAGGGGTCGCCAAGAGGCAAGAGCCATCCAATCTCGTGTTCCACTTCCAGTCCTCCAAAAACATAATTAAATAAAATTTAAAAAACGTAACAAAAGAATAAAACAGGAAAAACGAATAGCGATTAGCGACGACGCCGTTCCAACTCTTTTTCTGCTTTGCAGGCTGTCTTTCTTGAATTCCTTCTTTTTTTTTTTATCGGTCGAAGTCTTTCTTGAATTCCTTGATTCATATTATTTCCTCATCAAAATTCCTTGCTTTCCTCTCTCTTCCATCCCCAAAGCATCGGAGAGAGAGCAAGAGAGAGAAACAAGGTCTGAGAGACAGGTCAGTGTATTCTCTTTAGAGAGAGAAACCAGCGCGATCTGAGTGGTGAAGGAGTGGAGAAATGGGGACGCTTCAGACGTGGAGAAAAGCCTATGGCGCTCTCAAAGACACCACCAAAGTCGGCCTCGCCCACGTCAACAGCGATTACGCGGTACCATTCCTTTCTATTTTTATTAATCAATCAATTCAAATATATATATATATATATATAGATTCTTGATTGATATGTAAATTGGATTTTGATTTTGGGTTTTCTTGGTTTGTTTTCTAAGAATAGGATTTGGATGTTGCTATAGTCAAAGCCACTAACCACGTCGAGTGCCCGCCCAAAGAGAGACACCTCAGAAGTCGGTCCTTTTTCTTCTTTTCTATTTCTGGTTTTCAGATCCGTTCTTTTTTCCAATTCTATTATTGAACGAGTCGCTGAATTTTGAGAAATATGTGTGATTTTTTTTGGGGGTTGTGTTGGATGCAGAAATTCTGATTGCCACGTCGGCAATTCGGCCCCGAGCGGATGTTGCTTATTGCATTCATGCTCTTTCAAGGAGACTGAACAAGACTCATAATTGGACGGTATGCTTATTGTAAACAATGGCAATGTGATACATTTCAGTTTCGGTTGCTCGGACTTCAATTGTGGTTTGCTTAATATTTCTGTTTAGCTTGCTATATTATAGTATGTGTCTTGTTTGCGTTTGTGGATCACTTTTGAATTTGCCTGGAGTTAGATTTGGTACTTTATCAATTCACGCATATGTGCCTAAGTTACATAATGATAGTGGAGTGAAGTATTTAGCTTTTTTTATTCTCTCCTTAGTTTTCATCACAATCATTCATCATTTTTCCATTTATTTGACTAGATTTTAGTTGGGGAAACAAAGTTCCTTTTTAATTCCTTTTGTGAAGCTATTTAACTATGATGTTGCATAGTAGTTCTGAATTATGAAAGTTGTGCTAAGCCATTACCTCAGACATAATTGGGATTTCATTATATAGAATCTTAGGGTTTCTTAGGGTTTTTTTTTTTTTTTTTTNTTTTTTTTTTTTTTTTAATAAATAAATTAGCCTTTTCTCCCTTTGTTAAGTTGGGCTCCAGTTAAAAATATTGTTAGGAAGTTTATGGATTTTACATAATTTTAAGGTGAACTCTCTTGTGCATGATGGCTTTCCCTTTGGCAGTATATGACTCATCATTTTCTTATGGATAAATATGCTCATGCATTTGGTCATAAAATTTCTTTTATCATTTACATGTTTGGCATCGGCAGGTGGCTTTAAAAACACTGATAGTTATCCATAGGACGTTGAGGGAGGGTGATCCTACCTTCAGAGAAGAACTTCTAAATTTCTCTCAGAGAGCACGCATTCTCCAGCTTTCTAATTTCAAGGATGATTCTAGCCCTATTGGTGATTTTTAATGCCCAAATCTCTCATTCTTTCTCCTATTTTGGCTGTCATTACTAGCTATGAATTGAAATGTTTACCCCGATTTTGAACTCAAAATTGAACATACACAAACACATCTATAGTCTCAAACTTATATCGTTTCCTATTGATTTTCCTCCTTTGCAGCTTGGGATTGCTCAGCGTGGGTGCGCACTTATGCATTATTTTTGGAGGAACGACTGGAATGCTTTAGGGTTCTCAAATATGACATTGAAGCTGAACGTCTTCCCAGGCCTGCCCAGGCGCAGGAGAAGGTACTTTACCAAATCATTTATTGGACCTTTTTTTATTGCAAGGGCAAAACACCATAGCAGCATTTTCTTAAAAACAATTTCCGAGGCACAAGTAATAAATTCAAATGATGAAAATGATTCTGTATTTGTACAGTTGACTTTCAGATTGATCTCTGTTCATCAAATATCAAATTTTTAGTTGTCTGGTTAGCCTTTTCGTATAAAAAAAAGTTAGTCTTGTAAACTCTTGTTTCAAGGCTCATTACTAATTAGGATTTGAAGATGACCACTAGGTTAATATGCTTTCTTTTTCCTTGCAATATAAGACAACTATTCAGCACTGGAGCAGTTGCTTTGTATACTAAAACCTCAAACAATGTTCAACAGCTAAATATTTTTTTAAATCTTGCAAATCTTAGTTCACTGTGTAATTGACCTTGCTTTGGCTGTACGAATGCTTTTCAGGCCTTTCTCTAGAGTTTTGTAAAATTTGTCAGTGTGGCTTGAATTTTGGTTTGAAAAATAAAAAATCTTTCCAAAAGAATTCACTACTCACAATTCTGGGTAGCTCATAAGAGAAATATTTTTATCCATCCATATGTGGAGATATTGGTGCACTGTTATTGATTATTTCTATTTTCTGTTATACATTTGAATTGTTTTCTGTTGTAATATAGTAAATCAGTTCCGGTTCTCATTGATGTGGGAGCATCAGTTGGACATAAAAAGAAAGTTGCAACTAAAATTGAAACTGTTTATTGAGGTAGCAGCATTGCTGAAGTATATGGGATTTATCTAGTTATTATTGCTGAGGATTCACAACTTCTTTTCTTTCTTTTTTATATATTTTTTTAAACACTAACAGGGATACAGTAGAACCCGAGAATTGGATAGTGAAGAATTGTTGGAGCAGTTGCCTGCTTTACAGCAGCTGCTATATCGCCTTATTGGTTGCCGGGTAGTATATCGGGAACTTGTGCTCTCTGAATTTCATCCACAATATAAATCTTTGATTTCAAGATGCATATATATTTCATATATGGAATTGTTATTCATCATAATATTTGTCCACAACTTTGCAGCCAGAAGGAGCAGCTGTTATGAATTACGTCATACAGTATGCACTGGCGCTGGTATGTCTCACATCTCTGTTTTGGTTTATTTTCTTCCAGAAATGCAAATGCTATTTATATTACTAATAGAGAGTATCAAGGACTGAAACAGAACTTTAATCACTAAACCTTTAAAGCTGGTTTAACAAATAACAAACAGTGTATTTGATTTTATATCTGACCTTGCTGAGTCTGCACTTTTTCAGGTACTGAAAGAGAGCTTTAAAATTTATTGTAGTATCAATGATGGAATTATAAATCTTGTTGATAAGGTAAATCACTTTTTTTGTTCAAGCAAATTCCAAATTAACAAATTCCTATTTATTTCTTGTATTTTCCTGATGTAAGAAATCTGATTTTGTTGCAGTTTTTTGAGATGCCAAGACATGAAGCAGTTAAAGCCCTTGATGTTTATAAACGAGCTGGTCAGCAGGTTATTATTTGCATCATTTTGGTCTCATTTATGAGTTGACTATTTTAATTGACAGCTATTAGCACAGTATGATGTTTTTCAGCATCAAGTATTGATGACCTAAGGTCAAGTAGTTTAGGGTTTTGCAGTTATATTAAAAAATATTGCCTTTGCTGCAGGCTGCAGGTCTCTCTGATTTTTATGAAGTTTGCAAAGGGTTGGAACTTGCTAGGAATTTCCAGTTTCCTGTCTTGAGAGAGGTATTACAGTGATCCAATGTTTTTGTGTGTTTAAGTTCCGTCTTTGCAGGTTTCTCAGTTAATGATAAGTACTATGCTGTCACTTTTTCAGCCTCCACAGTCCTTCCTTACAACGATGGAGGAGTATATTAGAGAGGCACCGCGTGCTGTTACTGTTCCAAATGAGCCATTGGTTGGTATTTTTTTTATTTTTTTTTCTCTTTGCTTGATATGATGTACTTGTTACCAAAACTACTTTAGATTTATCTTTTTCCACTATCTTTTTAAAATAAAAAGATGCTTATTGATTTGGATATCTTTGGCTTTCCCGAGTGTTTTGAGTTTTGATGGTCACTTAAGTTTTCTTTCCAATGGAAATTTGTTTTGGAAAAACATGCCAGATAACTAATATCTGGTCACTATTAACAGCTTCAGTTGACATATAGACCAGAAGAGCCTCCTTCTGAAGACACAAACTTATCTGGTGATGAACCTGAGCCACTACCTTCAGACATTGTAGCTATGTCTAATGGTGAGACTGCAACTACTCCACCATCGCCACCTCCTCCTCCTCAAAGTAGCCTGGCCACTGGAGATTTACTGGTAGATTATGAGTACTGCATTCTTTAAAGTTTTTTACTCTGTTTCTGTTCCCTTTGTTCTATAATACAGTTTCTTACCTTGTTTATGTTGTCCATTTCGTTTTCTCTTAACAAATCTTATTTTCTGTGTTCAGGGGTTGGATTATACAACAGCTGATGTATCTGCAATTGAGGATAGAAATGCTCTGGCTCTAGCCATAGTAACATCTGAAACTGGTAAGAATTTTGATTTATTATTTATTTATATTTATTTTGTGTTTTCACTTTTCAAATAATGCTACCCTGACTTCTGATTTTTGTGGCTGGTATTGTCTCACACTTTAACTTGCTGATGCAGCAGCTCCAACATTCAATTCTAGTGCAAAAGATTTTGACCCCACTGGATGGGAGCTTGCTCTGGTCACCACTCCAAGTAGCAACATTTCATCAGTTAATGATAGGCAATTGGCTGGTGGATTGGACTCACTTACTCTGAACAGCTTATACGATGAAGGAGCATATAGGGCTTCTCAGCAGCCTGTGTATGGAGCACCTGCCCCAAATCCGTTTGAGGTTCAAGATCCATTTGCTTTGTCAAACAATGTTGCTCCCCCTCCTACAGTTCAAATGGCGGCAATGGCTCAACAGCAGTCCAACCCCTTTGGTCCTTTCCAACCTAGCTACCAGCCGCAGCAGAATGTGATGATGAGCCCAACGAATCCTTTTGGTGATGATGGATTTGGGGCATTCCCTGCAAATCCTGTTCCTCACCCACAAACGAACAATCCATTTGGAAGCACAGGCCTGCTGTGATGGCATGTTTGAACAGTTTTTTTTTAAAGAAATTATAATCCACGCAGTGAAGTTGATTTTGGTTTATTTGGTGAGTATAGCAAAGTGGGTTTTGGTGTTTGGTCTGCGAGATGGATGGTGTTGGGCAAAAACGTATGTTTTGTGTAATAGTCCGCGAGTGAATAGTGAAAAATGTAATAATTAGTTGATACGATATAGAAATTTATGTAATTTTTTTGTCTGAAAAAACTTCTAAACTGTGAAACTCTGAGCTCGTTTGGCATTGTTTTTTGAAAGCATTTTTACTTGAAGCACTTATATTAAGAAGTACAAATATATTTTTATAAAAATTTTAAGTGATTTTTGTAATAGCATTAGGAAGGGTTTACTGAGAAAGCACCTAATAAATGATTCTCAAAATAAATTTAAAAAATGCTTTTATAATTTAAATTTATTTTTGTTAAATACTATTAAAAGTATTTTATTAATAACGTAATAAATGATTCTAAAAAAAAAAAAATTTTATTTTTTATTTATTTTTGTCAAATATTCTCAAAAGTATTTTATTAATCTAGAACCGATTTTGACAATTATAAGAGCTGTGGCAAAGGAGTCATTTCTCTCACTCACTCTCACTCCAAATAGTTGATAAAAATAAGAATGCATGTGGCCGATTCCACAGAAAAGCCAATGACAGCATTAATTAGGATTTATTTGGGGGGTCAAGTTTCAAGAAAGAGTAACGGCATTGCATGGCCCATGCATATGGCCCATGGGGCCGGCTGCCTGCTTGGATTTGTTGTTTGTAAAATAACTTAACTTACAATTAATTAATTAATTGGTCTAATTTTAGCTTTTGGTTTGGTTTGATACCTAACGTCCCTTTAATTTAATCCCTTGAACCTCTTTCTTTGTTCATGATTTAGCAGCTACATGGTCGATCGGTACACATGCTGACTATGCAAATAAGGTCGTCCAAACCATCATATATAATTCGATGTGAATTAATGTGCTCTAGTACATATATAATTAACGAGTGTGGGTATAGGTTTTCTCAGCATATACAAGTTTGATTTCGATGATACAATAATATTATGTTCTTGCGCGCGTGTGAGAAATTTATCAAATTAAATAAAAGCCAAATAAAGGGGGAGCGGCAGAAACCTAAAGGAGGAAGATGGCATTATACAGGGAGATGAGGATGGAATTAAGAGGTAGATTGCAGGCATAAATTAAAGCAAAAGAAAATAGGGTGCTTACTCTGTCCCACCCACACCACATCTACTCAATTGAAACATGCTCAACCCACCATCATTACCATCACAAACCCCCTAAGGCCCCGAGACACTACTATATTATTTTTTGTTTTTTTCCCTTTAATTTCTTTCTTTTCTATCTTCTTTTTTACTTTCAATTTTTTAAATATTTTTTACCCACCATCATTACCATCACAAACCCCCTAAGGCTCCGAGACACTACTATATTATTTTTTGTTTTTTTCCCTTTAATTTCTTTCTTTTCTATCTTCTTTTTTCCTTTCAATTTTTTAAATATTTTTCGTACGTGATCTAAATCATTTACTAAGGCTTGGAAGTGGCACCCCATTATAATTTGCCACAGCTAAGCTAGCTCTTAATTTTACATAATTAATTGTTTGCTTTGTTATGTTTTTAATCATAAGATCTTCATAAGCTTAATTAACACAGCTAATAAAACTGATCATTCAATTCTTATATCGTACATACACAACTTTGTCAAAAGAACGATCCAAGAAAATATGTTATATTGGTAAAAGCCTTAGATTATGCATGTGGGCTTCTATGTACGATCCGCGCGGCGTAGAGTTTGAGTTTCTAAGTGGATCATTATTATTATTCTTCATGATTTGGATGCTTACAGTTCGTTAATTATCTTCAAAGTGAATATTTGGATTTGTTCATCGTTGACATATCTCAATTAGCAATATCAAAATTCTTAATTAATTTAAATTTACTCACCATTTTACTAATCATTTAAAGAAATAAATACCGGCCAAATCGCAGGTCACTATCTCATGCATTGTAGTAATTTTAAGCTAAGTTACTTACTCAAGAGGTGTTAGCACTGCTTACATAATTACCTAATTATTATACCTTAAAATAAGTTAATATGGAAATATATGCAATACCTAAAATGAGCGAATGAAAGTATATAAATCGATTTGAAAAATTAAAAAGCAGGCTAGCTAAGTGCATATATATACGAGCATAATTAGACAAGCAAATGCATGTATATGTGTTGTTTTAGTTACCACCCGTGTGGTAATTAAATTAAAGCATGCACATAGATAGCAGGAGATTCTTTCATTTCCAGTAGGACCATATATTATACTTTTGGGGGACATGATCGATAGCATACCTCTCTGATCTGTCTGTCCACGTACATTTCACACAGATATTTATCTTTTGAGATTTTAATTAGTTTGATTCTTCTGCTATTCTACTTCTAGGGTCAGAATAATTATGAATATTTATTTTTACACTCGAGCTTTGAAGTTCAGAGGGTTGATTTTTAAATTTGGACTTAACTTAATTTCGATCTGATATGATGCAAGTAAGGTCTAAGAGTTGTCATGGGAAATAATGGGCATAGGGATATTCATATAGGATCCCTTATATATATATATATATATCGATCATTACGTACTGTAAGACTGTAAGACTAAGCAAAATATATATACTTTGTCAATCATATATATAATTACTTGTGTTAGATAGATGATGTCTTTGTAATCACGCAAGTAATGTAGATGATGCCCACGGGTCCCTCATATATGGTCCAGTATTCCAATACTTGGATGTGGATGCTACCTAATTGCCTTCTCATTAATCGTCAAATTTGAAATCTTCCATTTCATATATAATTGATTAGTGGCTATCTGGCCCATAATTTTAATCTTTTTTAATACAACAAATTTATTTTATTTTTCTTTGCCTTGAAATTCTAAATTAGATGTTGTGGGCTTTGAATTAAACATCTATGAGAATTTGACAAATATATATATCTGTATGTAAGTCTTGATGAGCTTCTATTCTTCGTACATTGTAATACTTTTGTGCGAATTAGATTAGTATTGCCTTTGTGGTCAACAAATTAAAAGGTTAAAGAGCGATAAAGGAAAAGCAACACTTGTAATCAACTTTTGAAACAAAGTTTGGCTTTAAAGTTCTACAAAGAAACTTAATTAGTCCCATGAAAACTTAATTTAGCTTTATATTTTGGTTTTAATTTTATACTTTTTTACTAAGAAATTATAAGTAAATATTATCTTATCAAATGACTTTCAATCCAAAATTTAAGACATAAAATTGATGAGCGGATCAAATGAATAAAGGGATAGAATAAAGGAATAATGTGGTTCAAGAGGTGGATAGACTAAGGAAATCAAATTATGATTCCATATTTAAAAAGAAAAAGAGAAAAAAAAGAGAGAGAGATTTTTACAAAACAAAGAATTAACATCTAACCATAAAAGCTTAAGACCTTAAATGGAGATATTCACGTGATATTTATAGTAATTAATTAGGATTGTATCTAGGCAGGCTCCTCCTAAGTGACTTAGTGGTGGGTGTGGACTGTGGTCACAGACCTCATTTATTAATTACCACACTATTAAAGACTTAAAGTAAGGGGCACTGGGGCAGAGCCAGGCATGGCCATGAGTGTCATTGCCCCACATTTTAAAAAATTGTTTCTCTCTTTTTTTCAAAAAAAGAAAGAAATCCTTTTTGTCATGTAAACCGGCGCTGCCCCAAAATTGTCCAAAAAAGTGGCTGTTGCTGAAATAAAATGATGCATGATTCCATAATTTCCATTTTCATTTCATTTATTGGAGTTGAAAAGAAAACACCTTCAAATAAGAGTATCAACTTCAACTTGCTGCTTACAATGAAGGGGAGGAGGGGTGGGGGGGAAGCAGTACCAACTTGCAAGGCAAGTACTTAATTAAAATAGTTTCAATAAATTCCAGGTACGTAAAAAATATTTAAAAAAAGAAAAAAGAGTTTTCATGTGAAAAAAGCTTCATGGGTAATAGACTTGCATAAAGAAGTGGGGCATCTGGATTCATAATGTGGCCCACCTCTTACTTTGAGAGCGGTCCACCAACTCGACGGGTGTGGTTGATGGGCCACCCCATTTTTGTTGCCCAAAATGAAAAACAGTGTGGAGGAGCTGTCAAGGACTTGTTATTAGCTTGGTGTTTGGATACATAATAAACTATATCCCCTGATACAGTTTTACTCCTGAAAGAAATAAATTAATCAACACTGTGCATATTTTAATGAAAAACCATGCCTCATTTCCACAGCAATCTAGTGACAGCCATCATTCTTTTCTGCCCAACACTTTTGTAATTTATCACTAGTTCAATGCCGATGCTTACTTATTTAATTCTGTCAAACAAGTCTCGTAGATGATACTTCAAAAACATTCTTTAATTTTCTTCGACTCCAATCACATTTTTTTCTTTTTTACTCAGCTCTCAGTCTTCTTTGGTTGTCATTTCCAATTCCACTTCAAACCGCCTTTCTCAGTCTAAATAAAGCCACTTCCCTCATATACAACTATTTCTCTCTAATATCTGATTCCCTTTAATTATTTATTTTCTTTCCTTCCTCTGATCATCTGCAACTCTTTCTTTCTTTCTTTCTCTCTTTGTATATACCAAGAAACAGAGAGCATTTTCATCATCATCATCATCAATGGCTGCCAACAAGTTTGCGACCATGTTGCATAGAAACACCAACAATCTCACTCTTATTCTCGTGTATGCAATACTTGAATGGATTCTGATCATCCTCCTTCTCCTCAATTCTCTGTTTTCTTATCTGATCATAAAATTCGCCGATTACTTTGGCCTTAAGAGACCCTGCCTCTGGTGTTCTCGACTTGATCATATCTTGGAACCCAGAAAGAACAAGAATTCTTACAGAGATCTTGTATGTGAAGCACATGCCAATGAAATATCTCAACTGGGGTATTGCTCGAATCATCAGAAACTAGCTGGATCACAGGATATGTGTGAAGATTGCTCACCTTCATCATCGCAGCCAGATTGTGAAGAATGGTCCAAAAAGTTTGCTTTCTTTCCATGGATGAAGCAAATTGGGATGATGAGTGGTGATGACAAGGTCATTGAGAATGGGGAGGAGAACTTAAACTGTTCTTGCTGTGGTGTGAGCTTGAACAACAACAAGTTCTACCCTCCTTGTATTCTAATTAAGCCTTCTTGGGAGGTTTTGGATTACACCCAGAAACAGAATTCGATGACTAGAGAGGCAGGGGTTGATGCTCAAACTGAGGAAGGTGATGGCTCAGATCAAAGCAGATCGGAGTTCATGGCCGACCAACATGGAGATGAAGAGGGTGTGGAAGAAAATAGGGGAGAGAATTCGGTTTCTGATGTTGATGAAGGCTTTGGAATTGGGCGAAGAGAAGATGAGGCAGAGGAGAATTCTACATGTTCTGTATGTGACTATGCCTGCAAGGAAATTCTGGCTAATGAAGATGACAAAGTGGACATGGTGGTAGAAGAACAAGAACCCATGAAAGAGGCTAATTTGAATGCTTCCATGGATGACCAACCATGTGACCAGAGTATGATTCAGGCCGGTTGCAATAAGGGTATATCTCCTGAAATTCTACCTCAGCATCTGGAGTTCTACATTGATCAAAATGATTGTCGATTGGTTCTGGTTGATTTGATTGATTCTCCC
Organism: Purshia tridentata; assembly: GCA_003254885.1. Taxonomy (NCBI): domain Eukaryota; kingdom Viridiplantae; phylum Streptophyta; class Magnoliopsida; order Rosales; family Rosaceae; genus Purshia; species Purshia tridentata. Next base: position 26,618 of record QANT01005916.1, on the reverse strand, counting down.
ACCACCCTTGAAAACCATAGTCACCAAAAATATAAGGTGGAAGACCAAGGAAATAGTGATTGCCAAGATGTTATACTGGATTTCGACATACATTTCGAGACACAAGCCGAGCCGGTTGTAGAGAATTGGCACAGTTCAGGAGAGACAGTGGCATTACTGTCATCCCATGAGAGTAAGGAGGAGAGCAAGGAGGAGAGCGGGGTTGCAGTTCTTGATTCAAAGGATTTGCGTGAGAAAGGGAGCTCCTCCGTCTTACTAGGAGAAGGTGGCAGAGAAAACGAGGCAAATGAACCAGTTATTACTCAAGCAACACAAACCTCATCTCATGATGATGACAATCAATCAATTGTTGCAGATATTGCAAGAGGACAAATTGAGTCAGATGTTCATCAAGGTACACATGTCTAATTTGGTTCACTCATAATTTTGTGCACTTATTAAAATTAATTTATGTTCAGTGTTGATCTTGTTTTCTATCTTGAATTTGGATGAGAAAACCTTAATGTTGGCCTAATATATGCAGCAACTGCGGATGATATCCATATGCGTAACGATGAGATTGATGCAGAGGTCTCAATAGTGACAGAGATTCCTGATCAGGAGCCGATTGATGAAACTCACTTAACTCAAGAATTTCTGCATTCCTACCCTTGTGTACAGGAAGACCCTTCTACAAGTTCTGCCAATCTGCATTTTTGTGATGATCATAGTAAGCCTCAACTTCTTACCTTATCAACATTCCCATCTTGAAATTCTTCTAATTTATGTCTGGTATCTTGTTTCTTTTATTTTTTGAGTATCAGGTTCGAAGCAAACAGAGGAAGAGTTACTAGAGTTTAAAACCTTATCAGTTGAAACAAGTGAGAGAGCAAAGACTAATTATTTCTCATTAGGTTCAGAACTTAATGAGATTGAGGAAGAGAAAGTTCCTGATACACCCACTTCTATGGACAGTTTCCATCATTTGCATAACAGATTGCTACTACTTGAGAGAAAAGAATCAGGGGCAGAAGAGTCATTGGATGGGAGTGTTGTAAGCGATATTGAAGGTGGTGATGCAGTCCAGACTGTTGAGAAATTAAAAACGGTGTTGAGAGCTGAACGGAAGGCTTTAAATGCATTATATGCAGAACTTGAAGAAGAGAGGAGTGCTTCTGCAGTAGCAGCCCACCAGACAATGGCAATGATAAATAGGCTGCAGGAAGAAAAAGCAGCAATGCAGATGGAAGCTTTGCAGTACCAGAGAATGATGGAAGAGCAGTCGGAGTACGACCAGGAAGCTATGCAGCTCTTAAATGAGCTTATGGTAAAGAGGGAAAAAGAAAAGCAAGAACTCGAAAAGGAACTGGAAATATGTCGAAAGAAGGTCCAGGAATATGAGGCCAAAGAAAAAATGATGTTTTTGAGGAGAATGAAAGAAGGCAGCACAAGAAGTAGGACTTCGTCCGGTCATTGTAGCAATGCTGAAGATAGTGATGGACTATCTATTGATTTGAATGATTTGACCAATGAAGCGAAGGAAGGAAATGGCTTCTATGGCCATGAAGAGAGTAGCAATCAAAACACCCCTACAGATGCAGTTCTATATCTGGAGGAGTCTTTGGCTAACTTTGAGGAAGAGAAATTATCAATTCTAGACCAGCTCAAGGAATTGGAAGAGAAGCTTTTGACCTTGAATGATGAAGAGGAAGAAAAGTTTGAGGATATAAAGCCAATTGAGCACTTCATTTCAGAGAATGGAAATGGCTACCATGAAAGTTTAAATATTAGCAGTGAAGTAAATGGTTTTGCCAATGGGCATTCCAAAGAAATGAATGGAAATCATCACCAAGATAGAAAAATCATGGGCACAAAGGCAAAGAGACTTCTTCCACTTTTTGATGCCATTGAAGCAGAAGCTGAAGATGGGGTTTTGAATGAAAATACAGAAGGGTATGATTTTGTTACATCACAAGATTCAGGCATAAAATTTGAACAGGAGAACAAGAAACTTTCTATTGAGGAGGAGGTTGATCATGTCTATGAGAGACTACAAGCGCTTGAAGCAGATAGGGAGTTTCTAAAGCATTGCATTAGCTCCTTGAGGAAAGGAGATAAGGGATTAGATCTTCTCCAAGAGATTTTGCAACATCTTCGTGATCTGAGAAGTGTGGAAAGCCGTCTGAGGAATACAGGAGAGGGTATCATATAATGACTTCACTATATGCTCCCAAGAATTCATAGGTAAATATTATAAACCTTTATATCCAAAGTGTGAAAGTCTTTACTAGATTACATTGGATTTGCATTTTTAGTTTATTCTGTGTGCTTTCTATATGCAGATTGCTCCATTCGGGTTAAAACAGCTGCAAATATAAGAAGAAACACCAATACCACAGTATTCCAATGATACTTAATACAGGACACAAATGCAATGCCGCAGTTTCAACAGTTTCAATGGGGAATTCCCTGGATGGAGAGGGAGGCTCCTGGCATGGTCTGTTTGGTCATCATGGTAGACTACAAATTCAAGTCTTCCAAATTTTACTTATTTTCTGGTTTTTTTTTTGTGTCCAAGTAAGCCCAAATTTTTGTGGGCTGTGCGCCCATCAACATCTTTTGAAGGAAAAGGAGGATGATAATAGCGTATTTGTGTGTAGGCTAGTGAGGTTAAGCCACCCTGTCAATTGTATGTTGTGAGAAAAGGCCTGGCTTGCAAAGCTGGTGAGATTCAACAAAGATTCCAGTGCCAGGTACATAGCATTAGTTTATTAGACAGTTAGAATTAGGACACTCTTTTTTGGCCTTTTTTTAATTTTGTTTGTGGGGGAAAGGAATGGTAGGGATAGCTAATCCCTTTTTCTTTCTCATCTTTTGCATCATTTCATCATATGGGGTTTGTTTATTATTTGAGAGGCAAAGTTGAGTTACTTGTATACTACATGTATCCATCTGTAAGTACATAAAAGTGAGTGTTTGTTTATACATTGTCTGTCACTTGGATTTTACCTTGTATTCTATTCTTTGTTTTGTAGTTGATGACTCTGATAGATGTGTGAAAATGTTATGCAAAAGACGAAAGACAAATGAGAAAGGAAAAATCGTTTTCAATATGGATTTTGCTTTAAGCATAAAAAAACTCTTGGTAGGTGTATTAGAATAAAATAAGATAATTGCTAAAGACAAAAGTCGGTGGTCTTACAAGCTAACAATGGAGAGTGGCTTTTAGGATATTAATTGAAGCTTGCAAATGTAGACAATGATTCAGAGAGGCATTCCATTCATTCAGTGGCAGGGACAACCTAATCATAATTATCAGTCTTGGGGGGTGTTTAACTTATACAATAAAGTGTGCATGAGCTCAGAGTCAGCATATTGTCCTCTGTAATTCTGTTGTCAATTAAGCACTAATCAAGGGTTGTCTTGGAAATGCCCCTACAGCCAAAGTCAGTAAGAAATAAGAATTAATATTGTGTTTGATTTGTCACCATTTTGCTGCATATTACATTAGGCCTGACTAGGCAAGAGAGCACCATAGGTCCAAATGAAGATGCTGTGAATATACATCCGTTTTTCCAAGAAGGGACTACGCTTCTGGATGGAGGTTTTTGTTCCCAACTTGGGTCTTGATAGGTTCATCACAAGTGATTAGCAAGTAAAGCAAACCATATCTTTTTCTACATATAAATTCAAGGTTAAACCACTATTCTCTTTGACAAAGCATTTCCATTACACCGAATAGTTGGATAGGTCATCAAAGTGTGATGACATAATTAAATTTAGTATATATATGAATTAGTAACCACCGTTCCAAGTCCTAACTTATTCTTTCCACGTGCATTACAGGGTTTATGTATTTTCTAATTTGTATGATGGCAGCCTTTCTTTCTTTTTCTTTTTTTCCTTTTGTTGTGTGTGTGTGTGTGTGTAGAATATGCTGCTTTAATTATTATTATTATTATTACACAAAGGACCTAGATCCTCTAATTATTATTACAAACATGGATCATACATGGTTTACTGACTTTCGGCGGTGCTTGAAAGATAAACAAACGATGCTCTAATTAGGTTGGCAGGTTTCATTATTGTGACCATGCTAATCATACCCAGTCATATTTTTTAACAAAATATATGATATAAGAAAAAAGATAATTAGGGCAGCTCTGCTAGCTAATTAAAGCTAGGAATTAGAATTAATAGTTGGACATTTCAAAAAGCCTCTGATCCAATATTCAAAGCCAGCAATGGCATACACCAACATGGGACCCGCATAAAGGCCAAGCAGCCTTGTTCTTCTCAGGCCATATATTAAATGCAATTATGCAACCCAAAGTTGATTTTAAGAAAACTTTTAACTTGGACTCTATCTCAGTATGTGGTTTATTATTAATGTGTTGAATTGTTGGTTAATTAATTCAAGTGGGTTCTCAATTTCTCAAGTTTTCATTATGTGGGGCCAACAATGACTGATTTGTAAGAGGGGGGATAACGTACCCAAAGCAAATGTGAAGAGATGAATTGGCTCTGTAGTCAATGACTCAAAGCTAATTATTCTCCATTTCAACCACTCCCTTCTCGTTTAACCATTCCTAACAAGTGAGAAACAGTCAATTTGGACATGTTTATAGAATTAGTATGACATCATTTACCAAAAAAATAATTACTCTGTCATCTTCTAATCCTCAATAGGCTTGAATTCATGAATGATAAGAAATATAGTGTATCTGCTGTACAATGCAAATAGAAATTTAATGAGATTGAAGAAATTGCAACTTATCAGAGAAAGAAACACGCAGCAAAAAGCTGAAAGTTTGAGTATTGATGGAAAGAAAAGAGAAGCAACAAAAACCATATATGTAAAGAAAGCAACTGATGAAATTGAAAATTTTCCTAAACTTTTTTTTTTGTTTGAGTTTATAGTCTAAAACTTGTTGAAAATTTGGGAAGCTTAATCCATTTAACTTTACTTGGAAAATTTTTTTGAAAATTTTAAATTTGTGTTATTTTCTTTCAAATTTTAATTTGGAGAAAAATTTAGAGAATTAAGAAAATATTCTCTTACAAACTTATCTAAGTCAAAAAGGTTGCGTTTTTTTATGCTTCGGTAAAATTATCACTTCCACAATTCACTCACTGCTTCCGTTCCGTCACATGAGGCAGGAGTTGATTTAAAAATATTTCTTACTTTTCTCAAAACAATAAATAGAGGCCAAAAAAAAAAAAAAGAATCAAAACAATAATTATATAATCCACAGCAAGTCAATATGGGCTCAGTGGTCAACACGCCCAATGATCCAAATTTCTGTGTCTCAGTTGTTCATATAACTCTTACACAAAACAGAAACCGAGAAAAAAATTATAAAAATTCACTCAATCGTATTCACCACCTTCACCACCAATACCCCACCGCCCCATCCAAAAAATTGGAATTCACTGAATTCAAAGAAAACGAATTCACACACGTCACCTTAAAGTCTCTGTTAATTTTCTTAAATTCCTTTATGGGCTGTTCTAAAATTCACAGAAAACAATGATGAAGTCCAAGAATTTCCTTAACAATCTCATCAAAACCTTCGGCTTCAGCTCAAGTAAAGGTAACCCATCGAAACCCAGTTTGCAATTTCTTGTATTTCAGTCATCTGCTACTTGTCCCATATGATTGATGCTTTTGCTCTGTTTTGTTTGATCAGAGGGACACAATGAAGAGGACTTGGAGAAGATTGCTGCACAGGAACACAAGGTTTTCGCTTTTGAAACTTTGGTTGCTGCTACGAAGGATTTTCACCCCAGTCATAAGCTCGGAGAAGGCGGTTTTGGACCCGTTTACAAGGTAGATCTGCTTATCTTTTAGTTTGACCAGTCTGTTTGGTTGCTGAGAAATTTTTTGGGAAATGAATGGAAAATTGGAAACAAATAAAGTAAAAAGCTGTTCGTTGTTTCTTTTTAGGGAATATTGTAATTTACATTTGTGTTAGACCGTTAGTATTCACCTACTGTCTGAAACAAATTATGTATAGAAATGTCAGAAAATATCAAACTTGCATCCTTTATAATTATTGCAAATGGTGTTTAAAAGCTTATCTTTCATTTCATTTTTCTTTTTATTCTGTGGCAGCTGCAAGTTCAAAAATGGGATTTGTTCCTTTCGAAGATGGAATTCGACATGGCTAATTATCCAAACTTAGCTTAATTATCCAACTCAATCATATATACTCTTAGGGAGGGATTCCTCAACTTAGACTTTCTTTTAAGCCACTTCCTTTGGTGTTAAAGGCTTTAATATATTTATTGCGATAATTGAAGGATTATATCAACAAGATAATGGGAAATGGTTGTCACCGTTGTAGTGTGCATGTATGTCTTTCACTTCATTAGAAAAACACCAAAGATTATAAGCTGGTAACTAAACTATAAATTTCTGTTACATTTGTCTCCTTGATTACATAGGTACCTTGTGGGTTGTGACTAGTAATTCCGCTGAGCTTTTTCCATGTTAACTTAACTAGACATTTAAACCCCCAAAGGAGAAGCTATTTTCTAGTTTCCTCTTGCCGAAATGGGGCAACTGATGCATCTTCCAATTTGTGTGGTGCTTTTTTTTAGGGGAAGTTGGATGATGGAAGAGAAATTGCTGTGAAGAAGCTGTCACAAACTTCAAATCAGGGGAAGAAAGAGTTCACAAATGAGGCCAGGTTGCTGGCTCGAGTGCAGCACCGCAATGTCGTAAATTTGTTGGGCTATTGTGCACATGGGTTAGAGAAACTACTTGTTTATGAGTATGTCACAAATGAGAGCCTCGACAAGCTTCTCTTCAGTAAGTAATGGTTAATCCTGCTGCACTCTTTTACCTTGAGATGTTTAGTTGACAACTGCATGAAGCACAATTAATAGTTCAATCATGTTTAGGTTTTATTTATATATTAGCACTAATCCTTTTGTATTTGATTCAAATATGGATCTTTTAAAAGTATCAGATCAACTAGAAACTGTGCTGTTTTTCTGTTATATTATTCAGAAACCTTGTTTTCTCTATTTACTTGGTCCATATTAATTTCCTTCTTAAACAACGTTTACTCTACTTTGTCAATAGTTTTATTAGTTTTGTGAGGCTTTTTTATTGTAAATATATTTTTATGCACACTTAATATCAAGGAAAATATCATTTTCACATCATATCTACTATGAAGCAACATTTACCATTATTAAATAAATTCCCTTGGCACTTACGCATCTGTAAATTATGATGTCATTATCTCTCAAAAAAAAAAATTTATGACATTGTTAGCCTATTTTTCAAATTGAAAGGTGCTTTTGTGATCTTGCTTTTCTTCTTTCCCCTGAGTTTGTCATTTTGATTTAAACCGTGTGAAGTAGATGGCTCCAAGAGCTTGACTTTATCTACGTCCTCTTATCCAAGCAACCAACAGAAGTTTCTAACTTCTGACACAAACTTGCCAGCTCACAACTATCTACACCATTTTGTTAACCCCCATGACCTAAACCACTAAATTGATGAATATAGATGCATAATATATAAATATATATAGCGATAGTTATCATCCTTGTTTTACTTTTATCTGTGTGAAAGAATGATCAATGGACCTTGTGCTCATACTGACACTGATTCTTATGGTCCTGATACAGAATCGAATAGACGAGAGGAGCTTGACTGGAAACGAAGGTATGATATAATATGTGGCATTGCAAGGGGCTTGCTCTACCTTCATGAGGACTCACACAATTGTATTATACACCGAGATATCAAAGCCAGCAATATTCTACTTGATGATAAGTGGGTCCCCAAGATTGCTGATTTTGGCATGGCCCGCCTCTTTCCTGAAGATCAAACGCATGTCAATACCCGTGTAGCTGGTACCAAGTAAGTTTTCTTGTGCCCTATTATTTATACGTTAATATGTGATATGGTCAGAGACTCCAAGCTATTGGGACATATGTGGTTTACTTGATTTTAAAATAGGCCTTTTTAATATGCTTGAACAGTGGTTATATGGCTCCCGAGTATGTCATGCATGGAAATTTATCAGTGAAGGCAGACGTGTTTAGCTTTGGGGTTTTGGTTTTGGAGCTGATCAGCGGGCAAAGGAATTCATCATTCAACTTAAATGTTGATGCGCAGAATCTACTTGATTGGGTAAGATTGTAGATCAAGAATCATTTGATGAGCCAAAGCGTGAACGTACTCTGGGTCAAGCTGAGCTGCTTGTACCATGGTTAACTCGGTCTCATTGCATGTCCTTGCTCTGCTCCTGAAGATAAATCCCAGTCCAAATCATACATGATGTATTAGGTATCATTGGACATTTATGGACAAATAAACATCAGGGAAGACATCCATACTTAAAATCATAGAACTTTTGGCTCACCCTATGGGTCAAAATTTATGGTCACCCAACATCTAGGACTTAGTCAAAGTAGTGGGTGACATGATCAAAAGAAAAATTGATATATAGATTCTGCATCACATCCCCATAGGAAAAGTCTTTTTGAGAAACTAAGGCCAGTTTGGTTCCTTTCAAAAATAAAATAAATTTCTGTCACTGAAATCATGAAAATATCAAAACAATGCAAAACATGCAAGTTTCCGAAGCATTTTGCAGAAAAACAATCTTGAGAACAGAAACATCAGAACAATGCATTCAAAATTTGTTTTTCAGTTTTCAATTCAGAAACTATGAAATTTATGGAGATTATTTTTTAGCAATAAGCCTAAACATATGTTGTTTACTGTTGGTGCAGGCATACAAGCTTTACAAGAAAGGGAGAAGGTTGGAGCTTATGGACCCGACACTAGCATCATCCGCAGTCACAGAGCAAGTAGCAATGTGCATTCAAATGGGGTTGCTATGCATACAAAGTGATCCCCAACTGAGACCCACTATGCACCGTGTGATCGTGGTCCTATCCAAGAAACCGAGCAATCTGGAGGAGCCAACTAGACCAGGAGTACCTGGATCAAGATACAGAAGATCTCGCAGACCAGTAGGACAATCTTCCACTTTAGGAACTTCTGGTGAATCTAATACCCATACGTTTGATTCGAGCTTTACTGCAACTGGAACCAGTTCAGCAACCCCTGGTCTAGACCCTCGTGGGAAACGTCCAGTGGAAACTTAGGTGCTGCTCCTCATCCTTATAGGAGGTTTTGGTTATTATTTTTGTTTTTATAGAAATGTATAATTTGTCTAATATAATGTAAAAAGTTAAAATAGGTAACCGTTACCAATATGTTGTTGAACTCCAATTCTTTTATATCTTCTACAACAGTTCAAGAGAAGGGCTTACAGATTTACGATCAATTTGCGTGCAGTGGAATGTGTCCGTCTTATCTTATTAAAATCATCTTAGAGTTGAAAACTAAAAGGATAAATAAATAAATGAATAAATAAAACTTAGTACCTACTACCTCGTATTAGTGGGGCTACTTTTGAGGGCTTAGTTGTACGATTGGCTATGAACCTTAACACATCCATAGAGTCATTTGCATGACTATGCTTTCTGAATTTGGGCCTCTTTAGAAGTATTGTGGGCTTGAAATCTTGTAGAAGATTTACGGGTGGCCCGGACATTAATAAAAAAGTGTTGGAGGTGTGTATCGTAATTTGCAAGAAAAGAAGAAAGATGCTCGCACAACGTGACGTGTCAAATATGTATGAAGAGCATGCCGTCATATGACACGTGTCCAACACCAAGACGTTTGTTCACGAGAAGTGTCAGTGCTTGGTAGCTGACTAGTCTATATGTATGTGAATCAACAACAATAAATAATCCCATATACATTTGCTCAACCACATCAGCAAGTAAAATTAAAAAGGTATTGGGGGGACCCGCCAGTCCAAAATATATTAAGATAAATGAAGCAGCATCATCCATCATCTATGAGACTCACCACCAGCACCAACACTTTGAATTTTGAGAAGAGGGCTCTCTGTGATGGTGTACCAATGGTGGAGTGTAGACTATACCACCTGATCCCAAAGTCAACACCAAGCCCACCACTCATTCCATTTCAGGATTCTTTCTATTAAGGTAGCGGCAGCCCTGACTGCTCATCGTAGGCACCACATGCTCGGCATATGTATAGAGACATTTATCTCAGACCTCCACCTGTCACCTGTGTGGTCTGTGGTGGACTGGACCACACATGACCACACCACCCCTCGTCCTCAAGCGGGTCCCACCCCCGCACTTGGATGCTGGATCTGATGAAAGACCCATTTGAATCCCAAAGAATCAAGCACGGTCGCCTCCATCTAGGCTTGATGACATGTCGCCTTCCTACTGGTGCAAACACTTTAACGTTGGCCCCTTCTCTACCATTTTGACCAATCAAGTTCTGAGTGTAGCAAAAGTAAACAGATCAGGGGCCTATCTAAATCCTAAATCGATATATTCGAAACGCTTTGGACAAGAAACTATTCAAACTAGGGGACAATAACGTAATTACGTAACAACAACACAAACACAAACTTCAAAAACCCAATTTAGTCCCTCTCTGCCCATGTCATCGATCCGTGTAACACCAAATAAAGTTACTAAGGACCGTCGGATCATAACCCAAACTCCCATTCCCCAACCGTAGGATCTCTTCCGAAGCTCTCTCATCCTCTCCGCTTTTCCCTCGATCGGATCGTCAAAGAAAACCCACCTTTTAAATCCTTCTACTCTTCACCCACCTTCTCTGCCTCCATTTCCCACCAAACAAACAGTCTCTTTGTCCCTCACAAATAAACAGTCACAGTCTCAGTCTCTCAGTCTCTAGACTTCTCTACAGAGCTCCCATGGCCACTGACAACAACACCAGTAACCCACCAGCTCCGCCTCCCCCAGCTCCCTCTCTCCCACAGTACCCAGAGGTACCCAAAATTTTCCTCCATTTTCTCCAATTTTCTTTTCCTCGCAACCCAAACACTTATTTTCACTTAATTTCAGCTGGGTTTTGCTTATTTTATGGTTTTTTTTTCTTTTTTCTTTCTTCCAGATGATTATGGCGGCCATCGAGGCCCTGAACGACAGTAACGGGTCGAACAAGTCGGCAATCGCGAAGTACATAGAGTCCACCTACGGCGATCTACCACCAGCTCACTCCACGCTGCTGCAGCACCACCTCAACAAGATGAAGCAGAGCGGCGAGCTCGTCTTGGTCAAGAACAACTACATGAAACCCGACCCGAACGCACCGCCCAAGAGGGGCCGCGGCCGTCCTCCCAAGCCCAAGGTCCCAGTCCCGCCTGGAACCGTGGTCTCGCCACCCAGGCCACGTGGCCGGCCCCCCAAGCCCAGAGACCCCTTTGCTCCACCGCCCGAACCCAAGAGCCCGACCGGTACTGGAAGGCCACGTGGCCGCCCTCCGAAGAAGGCCAAGACGGGTTCGGCTCCAGCTCCAGCTACTGGCGCCCCGAGAGGGAGAGGTAGGCCGCCTAAGGTGAAGCCGGCTGTGGCGCCGGTTGGCTGTTGAGTCATCTTTTCTCAGACAGCTAGAGAGAGAAAGAGGGAGAGCGTTAGTTTTTTTTTTTTGTAATTTTAAGTGTGTTAAAATTTAGTTTTCGGCTAATTGATGGTTTAGCGGTATTTTTAGTATCTTTATCTTTAATTTTGTTTTTTTAGTGGATCATGTGGTTGGTGTTGTAACTGTAAGGTTGTAATGTGGGTTTGGGGCTTGGAGGGTCTGGTCTTAATATAATGTGACTGTAATTGCCATGTAAATTTTTCAGCGGCAACTTAGGCTTTTCTGCCTTTTGCCTCCCTCTAGGGAAAAAAAGGGTTTAATTGAATTGAGATTTGAGACTGATTCTAATTACTTTTTTTTGCTCCTTTAACGCTTTACCTTTAGACGTGGTGGGATGTGGGTGGTTTTTGTACCAGTACCTGTGCTTTGCTTTGCTTGATTGAGTAAAAAACATTAATGGTTTAAAATAAATGAAAGCGTAGAAAAGGTGTAAGGTGCTTCAGTTTTTTAAAGGGGGTTGGGTATAGAATTATAGATTATGCTTTTTCAGTTTTAAAATGTGTGGAACCTTTACAGGTAATGTTGTGTACTAAATACCAGCATCTTGCCTTTACTATTTGCACGCCTAAGAATTTCGTTTTCAAAATTACAAAGGAATTATTCAAGTAGGGTCTCTATTTTTTTTTAATTGGCGGTGAGAAATTTCAAATTTGATACCTTACCAGCATAAATTTTACCTACCAAGTATAGTTAAAAACTGAAATTGTCTTTTTAAGGCGTGTGTTCACCGTTAGTTATACGCTATATGGTATTAATAGGCATGCAATATTACAATGGGTTAACAGCCTTATTAACGCTTGTTGGTTCTACTAATTGGTACATTATCTATTTAGTTTGAGGACAAAGATATCATTAAAACAAAACAAATCAACTGTGATTCTATCAATGATGCTTGTCTTTTATTTGAACAAAGTATTATTCAATTTCAATGGACGGTGGCAACGAAATTGATTGTATATGGGATGAGTTGCCATTTCAACGCCCCTTACTTTCTCACTACACCTTTTACTCATTACACATCCTTTTAAGAATATTAGGGAGTGTCATGAGAAATTTAAATTGTTACTCATTGAACAAATTGTTGCTACATGACTATTAGTCCAATCTGGGCCATGGGTCAATTTGGGCCGTCACGTTTTAGAATCTTCTCCCTAACTGTCTTCGGCCGGCCCATGGTAATAACAGTAGTTGGGGACTTATGGATACAAGGAGCATTAAAGAATTATTTATTTTGGGATAGTACCCGTAAACCGTGGGAATCGCTCTTCCCTTTGCTCAATGCTCACAGAACCCGGCGGTAAAGATCAACGGCCAAAATAATATTAATACGTGGCTATGTGCCACGTGGGGAATATCTTCTAGCATTTCGCACAAACGTCATCTGATCCCATATTCCCCTTTGCTCTTCACGTCTTTCCCTCACTCACTCTCTCTGCCAAAAACAAAATTAAATAGCGTAAATTGTACACGCTCTGCCACCTTTCATTTCCTTTCCTTTATAAATCAATCACTCTACTCCGTCTCCAACCTGTGAGTCTCTCTTTCTCTGCATCTCTGTGCCCTACTGTGCTTTGTGTGCACCGATTTGAATCGAGCTTTGCTCTCGGGAAGCAATGGCAGCAAAGGTTCAGCGAGTTCAGACTAAGCCCTTCGACGGCCAAAAGCCTGGAACCTCTGGTCTACGAAAGAAGGTTCTTTTCTCTTCTCACCTTTTCACTTCATAATCGAATCTCTTGTTCGTCTTTTCTCGTAGCTGGATCTACTGAGGATGTTCATACTCTGTTTTTGTTATCTAATTTACGTATGTCGATTTGGTGAATTTTTGCATTGTTGTCCGATATTTTGCTATTACCAGATTATTAGATCAGTGCCTGTAATCGAAATTTTTTCAGTCTGATCTCTATTCGATCAGACCGATCCGCTTGCTGACTGCGTCTAATTTTTAGATCCATTTTAATTGGACCTTAATTAAATTGGGTCTTAGTTATAGCGCAGAATAAGAATTCCAGAAGTAAGTAATTGAAAAATGCTTTTAGTTTGTTTCGAATTTACAAAGATGAGATTTTAATTGAAGTTGCACTATTTTATATCCTCCAAAAAGATAGTATGAATGTGGATGAGCATTACTCTGTCGTGAATGTGATTTATTTTCTGATATAACTAAAATAAGAAATTAATATCTTAGTTGCACTTTCTTACATTCTGTAGCATACTTGCGATGCTATTAAGATAATACTGGTTTCCAATTGGATCTTGTATTATTATAATTGTGGTGATTTATATACTTTGTTTTCTAAATTTTGCTAGGCAATTTTAGTTGCCATGAATTCATGTAACAGGAGTAGTCAATGGTATTTCTGTAATATTTTAGTTAGTAGTTTTAAGTGGTTTTTCATTAAGATTGTCTATTTAATATTCTAATTTTCGACCTTTGACTGTTAGATCATATGCTTGAATAATTTATTACCTTATCTTCAACAGCACACAGGATCCATCTGGAAAAATAGTTCATTTGGAAAAATAGTTTGGTCAGAATTGCATAATATTCGTTTTATTTTAATATACAATATTCCTGTATGATTGCTTTAGTTCAAATTCGCTCTCTTTTTTTTTTTCTTTTTTTTGGAAATGAATTGCTTCAACCCAAATTCAATATGATTATAGAGTACTTTTTAATTTTTGACTTGATTTGTTCCTAGAAACTAAAATGACATTCTCACTAAACATATGGGATTGTCTGTTAGAAAATGAATACCTTAAGTAAGCTAGAATACACTGCTTAGATTGCTATGAATCTTTGATTACTATTTTGGCTTTTCCTTATTTATTTTAGTGTTATGGTGGCTGGAACTTTTCAGGTGAAAGTTTTCACGCAACCCCATTACTTGCAAAATTTTGTTCAGTCAACATTGAATGCGCTTCCAGCAGATAAAGTGAAAGGTAGAGGTTTCTTTTTGCCCTTGTTTCTCTTCCTGAACAAAATGGATGTGGCTACTGTTGTAAATATAGTGAAAAATAACAGTTGGAATGATTAAAAGCTTTCTTAATATAATATGGAACTAATTTTTTATTTTTCTTCAATTCTTAAAATATTATTCCTCACTTGCTTCCTTTTACTTTCTTTGAATCTTTTAGTGTTTCTCATGTTTTACTTCCTTTTACTTGCTTTAAATCTTTTATTGGCTTAAGAGAGGGTCCCATTGACTTATCTTTTCGCTCATGTAGGTGCTAGACTTGTTGTATCTGGTGATGGTCGCTATTATTCGAAGGAAGCTATTCAGGTAATATTGCTCTCTTTCCTTTTTCGATGAGGGAGTCGAGGGTTTATCGCCTCTAATAAAATTTGTTGTGAAATAATAAGGTCTTCTATATCTAATATGTTTTGTTGCTTGACAGATCATAATTAAGATGGCAGCAGGCAATGGAGTAAAAAGTGTTTGGGTTGGTCAGAATGGATTGCTGTCAACTCCTGCTGTATCAGCTGTTGTACGTGAAAGAGTTGGCGCAGATGTAAGTTATTTTGAGCTATGATCAATTTTATTGTTATTTGTTTCTTTTCCCTTATTGGGAACTGGTTCCTTTTTTTTGTACTTTGAATCCAGGGATCCAAGGCATCAGGAGCATTTATACTGACAGCCAGTCACAATCCAGGTGGTCCTAATGAGGTAGGTCAATATGCTTGTGCTATAAGTTATATAGAGTTCAGTACTCTCAATAATTGCAGATGGGAACATATTTCCTGGAAGAACAGTATGAAACAAGATGTTTATTTGGAATTAGGAGAAAGTAACTTTATAATATGCTATTCAAATAATTGAAAGAACCAAGATTTTTTTACTTGGTACCTGTGAGGAAGTTATTCTCTTTTCTTCATTTTCTTATTGCAGGATTTTGGGATTAAATACAACATGGAAAATGGTGGACCTGCTCCAGAGTCCATCACAGACAAGATATATGAGAACACGACAAAGATAAAGGAGTATTTGATGGTAGAGCTACCTGAGGTAATCCTTCAAATCTAATCTCCATATTTTTTTATATCTTTAAAACTTATTACAAGATTGCTGCACTTTTAATTACATTTATTGTAATAACAGACCTTCCAACGTGTGTGACAGGTGGATATCACTAAAACAGGTGTAACCACCTTTGAAGTGGATGGAGGAACTTTTTCTGTTGATGTTTTTGATTCCGCGACTGATTATGTGAAATTGTTGAAGTAAGCTTTCCTCTATGAAGTATCCTCTGCCTAGTGTGAATTTGTTACATTGCTTTGATCAATATGATAGTCTTACTATAATATCTGGTAACTGGTTCTTACACTTAATTACTTTTATTTTTCAAGGTCAATCTTTGATTTTGAGTCTATCCGTAAGCTGCTATCGTCTCCAAAATTCTCATTCTGGTGTGTAAATAGCTCCTTGTTTGTTTTTTTTTTTGGTGGAAGAGTTTTTTTGGCTCTTTTTGGAACACACATGACCTCACTGGCACCGACTTATCTATGTTGTCATGTTATAGTTTTGATGCGCTACATGGAGTTGGTGGAGCTTATGCAAAACGTATTTTTGTGGAAGAGCTTGGTGCGAAAGAAAGCTCATTGCTGAACTGTGTACCAAAGGTTTTTCTATGTTCAAGACAACTTTTTCTTGGTCATTGTTTAGTCTAAATTCGTTGTATTCAGATGGTTCAACCCTTTTTGCTTGTGATTGACTTATGCTAACAGGAAGACTTTGGAGGAGGGCATCCAGATCCTAATCTGACCTATGCAAAGGAGTTGGTTGCTCGTATGGGGTTGGGCAAATCAAATACTCAACATGAGCCCCCAGAGTTTGGTGCTGCTGCTGATGGTGATGCAGATCGTAACATGATCCTTGGTAAAAGGTAGCATCAGCCTAATGAGTGCAATACTAATCTTTTCTTTAACTTGCATTCATAACTTCTCTTGTTTTATTAGGTTTTTTGTTACCCCATCGGATTCTGTAGCCATCATTGCTGCAAATGCTGTTGAAGCCATACCTTACTTCTCTAAGGGTCTGAAGGGAGTTGCCAGGTACTATATTATGCTGCTTTGTTTCTCTTGTTTCTGTGTGCACACAAACATATGCATTTTCCAATAAAAAATAAAAAATTTGTTTCTCAGTGAACAGTAAATTTTGGTTGATGTTATAGTGGCACATACTTTTACTTTGGATACCAAGGAACATTTAAGGTTGTTAACTCTGTGTCACCACTTTTCCACTTGTAGGAGCATGCCCACTTCTGCTGCCCTTGATGTTGTAGCCAAACATTTGAATTTGAAGTTTTTTGAGGTATAATCTCTCTCTCTCTCTCCACCCCTCCGTCTCTCTCTATGGTGCCAAACATTTATAGTTGCACAGAAAACATTTGACCTTTCCCATATTTACTATAAATTCCAGGTACCCACTGGCTGGAAATTTTTTGGTAATTTAATGGATGCTGGTTTATGTTCAATTTGTGGGGAAGAAAGTTTTGGAACAGGTCAGTTTTCAAGGAAGTACCTTCTATAGTAATTCAATCAAATTTTGGAAATATTAGAAATTGATACAACCTTGGTGCAATGTCATTTGTTGTGTCCTTGGGCAGGGTCCGACCATATACGTGAGAAAGATGGTATCTGGGCAGTTTTAGCTTGGTTATCTATACTTGCTTATAAAAATAAGGAAAATCTTGGTGGGGACAAGCTTGTCACTGTTGAAGACATAGTTCGCCAGCATTGGGCTACCTTTGGTCGCCATTATTATACTCGATATGACTATGAGGTTTAATAATATTTCAGGTGTTTTCCCTTATTTTCAACTATAGAATCTTGTATTTCTATTAACATTTAAAAAAATTTTCTTCAAGAATGTGGATGCGGGTAAGGCAAAGGAACTGATGGCATCTTTGGTGAAATTGCAATCTTCCATTCCTGAAGTCAATAAGTATGTTTGTTGCACCCTTAAGCCAAATTCCTTTGTCAGATATGCAAATTCTGTTGTTTTATTTCATTCTTTCATTTCTCAGACTATGAAAAGAAACAATTTAGACACCATCGTGATTAGGACAAGATGATTTGTCCTAATCAGGATGGTGTAAGACCATGAATAACATGTCACATTTTTTCAATTCATTTTTTGGTCTTTTCTTTGGTTTATTTTTTTTGACATGCTGCTGCTGCTTATTTATACAGGATTGTGAAGGGCATACGTTCAGATGTCTCCAATGTTGCCCAGGCTGATGAATTTGAATACAAGGATCCTGTTGATGGTTCCATCTCGAAACACCAGGGTATTCGGTACTTGTTTGAGGATGGATCGCGATTGGTAAGTTGTCACAGCTTTTGTTAATAGTGTAGCCATGGAATTATGATATATGATTTATACGTGGCAGTGGCAGAAGAAGATTATCACAACTAAAATGATGCAACTGTTTTTATATTTTTTTTATATTTATTGTTTAAGAGTGCTTAATTCCACAAACACAGCTTAGATTTTTGAGAAAATATTCTTTCCTGGTTTGTTTTGAAGACTGAGAAAGTCTAGGTCCCTTGCAAGGATTTAAAATTTACATCAAAATTAAGTTTCTGTTTCAGTTGATTTGTCTGCAGTATCTTTCTCTCGACACTTATGAAATTCTGGCAAAATTCCTTGTATATTTCTTGGAGCTAACTTGAGCTCTTCATTCTTCCCCACTTCCTGAACATGATTGCAGGTTTTCCGCCTCTCAGGCACTGGCTCCGAAGGCGCAACCATCCGTCTCTACATTGAACAGTATGAGAAGGATTCGTCTAAAATTGGCAGAGAATCTCAAGATGCACTTGCTCCTCTTGTGAGTTAAATCTTTATCTTACAGTTTATTGTTAAACTTTCTAGGCAATTTTTTTCGGCCGGGTCTGATTCGTTTTATACAGGTTGAGGTTGCTCTTAAGCTTTCCAAAATGCAAGAATTCACTGGTCGATCTGCCCCTACTGTCATTACATAGATGCACATTCCTACTACAATCATAGTAACTTCGAGTTTCATTTTGCGTATGATAAAGGACTAGCTTGGTGTCTCGAATGTATTAGTAATAAGATCCTTTATGTAATTTTGATGGTCTGTTTATGACTCTGTTAGATATATATATATCCTACAGAAGTCATCCCAGCCTCGCTGGCAAATGAGAGTGTTGACAAGTAAAACTCCTCGCTGATGTAATTTTTGTTTTTCGAAATAATGTCAATTTTAAAGCAATACTTTGCGGTCATATCCAAATTTCATGTGCACATTTATAAAATTATAATCTGATTGTTATTTAGACTTTGCGATGTGTTTATGTAAATATACATAATTGAAAATAGGCTTTTTTAATAAAAATAGGAACACAGCCTGCGCAGGTCACTAATAAGGTGGTGGGCTCCTACTCAGAATCACTAATATGGTGGTTGGCTTCAAAATTCTATTTCCATCATATTATAATCCTTCATAACAACTATAGGTGTTGCAAATTGGAACACAGGTCTTTTTATAGAAAAAATGTTCTTGTGTTTTGTTATGGGTGAATTATGTGGTTGAAGGGAAAAAGCGGTGTTGAAGTCCGGTTTATACTAGGAAGAGCCATCAGTGATGTTTGATTTTTCTTTCCCCATTATTTTTGTTTGGAGGGGTTTATTTGGAGGGGAGACCGGCATCCTTTGTCTTTATCCTTGATTCCTTTTCTATAAATTGCCCGATTTATACGAAGTTCTCTCTTTTCAAGATAGTTGGCCCTGTTAATTTTGTCAACCTTCATCGGAAGTCTCGAGAAATCTTTTAGCTTTTGTTCTCAAGGTGGTGGTGTTTTTATCAAGAATGTTAGAGAATTTTAATTTTAATTTTAAATGACGTATTATTCGATACGTTAGTTTTTACTTATTGTAAAATAAATAATTCTTCAAGTGAATCATATATGAATTAATAAAATACATATATATTATTTGAAATTCCAAATAGTGCTCATTTTTAATTAAGAAACCCAAAAAAGAAGATACTTGGAGCATTTTGCTATATGATGGATAAGTTCTATTTTACATGATTATGGGTTGTGAAAACAAACAACTAAATGAATTAAAAAAAAGTGATATTTCTTTTACAAGAAGTTTTAAGCTCGATTCCTCTCTAAATCAAAATAATAATAATCACACATTATTACTTAATAAACTTAAGGTATGAATTACAATTGATACATGGTATGCAATATATTTTGGGCTTTGACAATTCAAGCACTCACAACAAAAGACAAAAACAAACAAAAAAAAGAGTGAGAAATTCTAATCTAATTCAACTATTCACGCACAGCATAGCATCTCTAGACTACCCTTTAGGAAAGGGTAACCAACACAAACTATGTGACAATGTTATCACTTTAAGTCACCATCCCACCATCTACACAATATTGAGAAGCCCTACCAAAGAAACAACCTCTTCTCTCCACATGATCACACTCATTGATATCAATTATTAAAGACCCGCCACAAACGGCACTCCGGTACCGGAAATCCACGTATCTCCGGCAAAGAAATTCCCAACGGTAAACTTCTCAGCCTCCGCCGCACTGGTGATCACATGATAACCAGGCCACTTGACCCTCCCCCCAGTAGCAGCACCAGCCCCAGTGTTCATATACTCACCATAATAAAGCGTAGTGAGCCCAAAATCTCCACTCCATGGAAACCAACCTTCCTGGTCGATCAACCCTTCTATATTACTCTTC
The DNA here is from genome assembly GCA_003254885.1 of Purshia tridentata. Taxonomy (NCBI): domain Eukaryota; kingdom Viridiplantae; phylum Streptophyta; class Magnoliopsida; order Rosales; family Rosaceae; genus Purshia; species Purshia tridentata. Next base: position 6,381 of record QANT01005916.1, on the reverse strand, counting down.
ATCACCACCGTCCTCGAATACTTCTGCCACGGCCGACCCAGATACGTCTTGAACGAGCCCTGCACGGGTATCAAGTCCGGTGCGGCCGCGACCAGCGAGTTGTGGATGATAATGCCCGTGTTCTCATTCGAGTCGGTTCTGGCTTGCGCTGTCACAGTGTTTATCTGGTTGCTCATGGGTTTTCGCACGTAGATTTTGCAGTTTTGGAACACCACCGCAGCGTCTCCGAATATGAAGTCCACGGTGCCGTATATGTCGCAGTCGCGGTAGAACTGGCGTTGGGAGTACACGTAGAGGGTGTCTTGGTAGCCTTTGAAGCTGCAACGGTAGAAAACCGATTGGTCGCCGCCGGACCGGAGCGCTACCGCCTGGTGCTTCTCCGGTCCGGCGGTGTTTTCAAATGTCATGTCCTGAGCGATGAAGCCTTCCCCGGAAACAGCTGAATAATATATAATCAAGTAAATTTTTAATTTCTCTAGCTGTAAGTTCAAAATTGGTGAATGAATAAATGAAACAGTCACCTTTAGAAGTATACATATTTACATGCATGCCCCCGTATATCACTTAATAGAAATAAATGAGGTCTGAGTTATTATAAATGTTAGTATCTCACGAATATAATTTGGTGAGAATATATAGTAGCTTGAACACATATGTAGTTAATTTCATTAAACACAATTATTCATTTCAAAGGTTGGATGCCTTTTAAAGCCGCCATGACCTAAATTAAGTTTCCAATCAATGTTTAGTATCCTTATATGGGAAGTCGACTTGTATATACATCTCTAAAGACCTAAACTTCACATCATGTGTCTAATTTAATTAGAGTTAATAATTAATGTTTCGAAATAAACGTACCAAAAGTGGCCGAGCGAAATGTAGTTGAACCATCTTGGGAATTCCTGTTCCCGGAAACAATGGTTGCATCCATCCCATCTCCCATAAACATGATGTTCTTCATTGTCTTCTTAATCTCAATATTTTCTTGGTAAACCCCTGCTTTCACGTATATACTAAGCCTTCTACTACTGCTACTTAGCTTAGCCGCTACAGCTACAGCCTCAGAAATTGACTTGTAATTTCCAGACCCATCTTGGGCTACTACTATATCAGCCACTGATGCAGCAGCAGTAGCACGAGTCAATTGTAGAAGCTTTCGATCTTTAGCCGAAACCCATTTTGGAAAGCCATTTGAAAGCAAGCGTCTCCCACGAACTTGTTTGCTGAAATGCACAGATGATGAAGTTGATGAGGCCTTGTGTATTGCGAGGGAATTGCTAAGCATCTTGGAGAAGTTGCCAATTAGCATATTATAATTTGGGAAGGATTGTAAATGAGAATTGGGAATCTTGAGATCGACAAAACCATTTTGGCAAGTTTGCTGATTAGCAATAGATGCACTTAACCATGTATTAACGTCTAAAACATTTTTGGAGCTCATTGAACGATTGAACTTGTCAACTGTATCCTCATAGAGCTCCAAACAATCATTCCAGGCCAACCTGGCTCGCTGATCATCATGATCATTCAATGATGAGACAAGTCGGTGGGCTTCAAGGGCTTGGTCCATGGTGACTTTAAGGGCCAAGTCACGGAATGCGAACCCTTGTTGATCGTGATCGTCTAGGGTTGATAAGAGGTTGATGTTAATGTAATGGTTGCACGTTTGTGGGTATGGGGTTTGGCTGCATGGTGATATAGAACTATGGACCAATATGATAGGAGAAAACACAAGAAAATATGCACTCAAAGTGGCCAAGAATGTCACAAGGAGATCCATGGAGGGCTAGCTTTGGCTAGGTAGCTAGTTATATAAGTTGATTAGCAAACTATATAACTTTGAATATATAGTGATGGTAAGAGGGCAAGGGGTTCGATCTCTATATATAGTATTATGAAGGGCGCAACAATTGGCTTTGGTAGGGTTTACTTATGGGGGTGGTACATGTTTGTATTTTGTTTTGTTGTTGAGAAAAAGGGGTTAGAAGTTAGAACCGGCTTTCCTACGTCATAGATTATATATGGCGCGCATTAATATTAATCTGTATTAAAAGGAAAAGTGATAATAATTAACAGACACATATATATTGATGGTAACGTATATAAGATAGTGGAAGACTAATATACATTTTGACTCAAGAGTCAAGATTTGTACTTTACTGTTTTGTGATTACATTAGGAATAAATTGGTGATAGCTATATATGAGGTCAGAAATATGTTAATGATTTTTCGCTGCAATTATTGGCTCAACAAAAATCGTTTTAAATTTGCTTTATTTTTCTTTTATAAATGCAAAAAATTTCTTTCAGACATTGACCGTGGACCCAGTCAATTAGACGACCAAGTTTTCCACTATATTTTGAGTTTGATAAATCTTTTATTGATCTTTCAGTTTTTTAACCAATTACTTTGTTTCTATATATCTGCCTGTTATTTACCAAAAAAAACAGGTGATAGCTAGAAATTAAGCAAACCACGTGGCATCATAAAAACGTACTGCTCCTAGAGTATACGGTTTAGTGTCTACAACGTTCACATGTTATAGATATAGTACGTGTTGATCACCTAATAAATTAACTAGTAAAGTAGAGGATCCTATAAACTGTAAATTTCAAAGCCCAAATTAATTAAGCTGCTCACGAGTCGTTTCGTGTGCAAATGGAATACGTACTCTGCCTGAATGGCCCTCAATTTTGATAAAACTCTGCCCGCCTACACAAAAATGCTACAGTTAGCCCAAAGGAAAAAAAAAAACAAAACTAGTTAACTAGACGACCCCTAACAAGGCCCCTAACATCCTCAGCAACGAGAGAGCGATAAAAACCAGGAGGATGATCCAGCCACTCCACCCCGAAATCAACATCATGCCCCAAATGAGCCATCATATCAGCCACACCATTTTTTTCTCGATACACTTGCCTCAGCTGACAAGACCAAGCAAGGAACGGCAAGCCACAAAGATAGTAGCTAGGGGATGATTGGCACAAAAACCACTTGTTTTGAGCTAGCCTCATTGATCAATATTCACTAGGGGTGCACACGGATCGGTTATTCGATCCACAAATAGGTCACTTCCCTGTAGCATCAAGATCAAATAAACTAGGGGTGCACACGGATCGGTTATCCGATCCACAAATCATTATCTATATCCGATCTACAAATTCGGATATCCACAAGTTCGGATATCCACAAAATCGGATCGGATGACGGATAATATCCAAATAATAACATAAAAATTATTTAGCAAGTACACAACATAAAAATTATCCCTCAAATTAATTCAATAGTTACACAATATAAAATTCAGAAATTAAGACAAGCCTCAAATATAAAAAATTCTTACTTTCTAGTAGTCCTAAACTATATACTATATATATATATATATAATTTTTATAATAGATTTTATTGTTAAACTAATTTAAAATACCCTAAACTTAAATTATATAGTAACATAGATAGTTTATGAACTATATGATATTATAAACTATAATAGGGGCTTTGATTTACTCTATAATAGAAATTAAATATATACAAACATATATAAACTATATAAAAATTTAATATATATAATTTGCGGATCGGATTGGATATATCCGTGGTTTTCAATATTGATATCCATATCCGATCCACAAATTGCGGATCGGATTATATTGGTACAATATCCACAAATTGCGGATCAAATCGGATCGGTAAGCGGATTTTCGATATATTTGTGCACCCCTAGTTTATACCTTGACATATCAATTCTCTGCCACCTCCCAAAATAGTATATACAAAGCAAAATAGTACAAAGCCTAATTTTCTTCCTCAAAAAAAAAAAAATAAAAACTCCGAAGAATGATTCTTCAATGCATGCGTGTTTGACAATGAAACTATTTTACATTTAGATTTCTACAATTTGTTTCAACTTCAATCCATTGAGAATATCCAGCATTAATGTATTGATGTCATCGATCATCCACTTTTCAAGGATTTATTTTTCTATTTCCTTAAACTATATATAGCCCACATAAAGAACTTTCTTTTTGTCTTTTACTTTTAATTTAAAAGAAAACCAGGAACATAATGTGAGCAAGAATGTTATAAAATAGCATTAGCCAAGCAAATACGTACAAATACGGATAAAAACATTATTCATGTATTAGGTGTGTGATTGGAAATATATCATATATTAGACAACATGCATCGATCTTTGCACTCACGATGAACAATGTTTTCAAACAAATTAATAAACTAATTAAGCAGATGGCTAGATAATTGGATATATATGTTGTTGCACATGTAAAAGACAAAAAAGGTTTCATCTTTTCCGAGTTTTGTATTCCTCCACGCTATTCTCTTTTTCCTTGAAACTTACAATCTTTTGCTCACAAGTTATGTGGGTTAATTCTTTGCAACCCCTACTCTATAAAAACACAACACACTTGAATGCACATCATATCAAGTTACAATATTCAATTCCTAGCTTACTATCCCAAGATAACATTGTATAACACACCATGTCTTCATCATCTTCTGATCACAAACCACCATCTCCACCGTCAAAGCTTCCATTGAAACCAATCCCTGGCGACTATGGCACACCATTCATCATCATCTTCTGATCACAAACCACCATCTCCACCATCAAAGCTTCCATTGAAACCAATCCCTGGCGACTATGGCACACCATTCTTCTTCGCCATTCACGACCGCTGCGACTTCTTTTACAAACAAGGCCGTGACAAGTTCTTTAAAACCCGAATCCAAAAGCACCAATCCACTTTGTTCCGCACCAACATGCCCCCTGGACCCTTCATTGCCTCAAACCCTAAAGTCATCGCCATCCTCGACGCCGGAAGCTTCCCCATTCTCTTCGACACCTCTAAAGTCGAAAAACGCGACATATTTGACGGCACTTACATGCCCTCCACTGCCTTCACCGGAGGCTACCGTGTCTGCTCTTTTCTCGACCCTTCCGAGCCCAAACACGACGCTCTCAAACGCTTCTTCTTGTCCCAACTCTCCGCTCGCCACCACAAAGTCATTTCCATCTTCCAAACCCACTTCTCCGACCTCTTCCTCCAGGCTGAGGCTCAGTTGGCAAAAGATGGCAAGTCAGACTTCAACAAACTTAATGACCAAATTTCCTTCAACTTCATCTTTGAGCTGTTTTTGGGCCAAAGCCCATCAAATACAAAGTTGGGCTCCAAAGGCCCAAACTTGGTCACCCTCTGGCTCTTGCCCCAACTTGCTCCTCAACTAACACTGGGGCTGCCAAAGTTCCTCAACTTTATCGAGGATTTCTTGCTGCACACGTTTCCCTTTCCTGCCCTTCTTGTCAAGCCCGCTTACAACAAGCTTTACAATGCTTTTTACGAGTCGGCGGCTTCGGCTCTTGACGAGGCTGAGGGTAGTTTTGGGATTTCAAAAGACGAGGCTTGCCACAACCTCGTCTTCTTGGTTTGCTTCAATGCATACGGTGGCATGAAGCTTTTATTCCCTTCTTTGTTGAAGTGGGTTGGATTGGCAGGAGAGGATTTACACCGCCGACTCCGTGATGAAATCAGGGCCGTTGTCGAAGCATCCGATGGTAATGTAACTCTCTCAGCATTGGATAAGATGACTTTGACCAAGTCAGTAGTTTATGAAGCTTTGAGGATTGATCCTTCGGTCCCGTTCCAGTGCGGGAAGGCGAAGGAGGATATGGTGGTCCAAAGCCACGATGCCGCATTTGAGATCAAGAAAGGAGAGATGATCTTTGGATATCAAACAATTGCTACGAGGGACCCAAAGATTTTCGAGAATCCTGAGGAGTTTGTAGGGGATAGGTTTGTTGAGGACGGAGAGAAGCTATTGAAGTATGTGTGGTGGTCCAACGGTCCTGAGACGGAAAATCCAACGGCTAAGAATAAGCAGTGTGCGGGGAAGGATCTGGTGGTGCTTATGTCCAGGATAATGTTGGTAGAGTTCTTCCTTCGTTATGACACTTTTACTATTGACGTGGGCACGGTTCTGTTGGGACCATCGGTGACATTCAAAACATTGATCAAGGCATCATGAATAATTTGATCACATTAAAAGGATCCTTAGTCCTTTCTTTACCATGCTATGTTTTTTTCCACTGTATTCATTCTTTGTTTAATAAGTATCATGTACTGTACGTGTTATGTAAAGAATTGAAATTGTAGAGATTTAATAATAAGTTGAGATTAATAATTTTATTGGTTGGAATGTATATATAGTTTGGTCAACATTTTTACCCAATAACCTATTTGTCTTCCCCCTTGGATCCACAATTTGAGAATTTTGTGTACATAGAACTTCAGAAAATTAAAAAAGTTCTTCACACCAGCTTGTTCTCTGCATCTCCCTCCTACATATATGCTATTATGCATTTT